>LNAC01000082.1:4031976-4197825 GCA_002007465.1 Ailurus styani | reverse complement strand
GGGGGGGGGGGGGGGGGGGAGGCAGCTCCTGGCAAGCGGTAGAACAGCAGAGCACAAAATCAGAATGACGATTATAAAGATGCTAGCTGGGTTTGAAAAAAGCATAGAAGATAATAGAGAATCCCCTTCTGGAGAAATAAAATCCCTTTCTGGAGAAATAAAAGAACTATAATCTAACCAAGTTGAAATAAAAAAAGCTATTAATGAGGTGCAATGAAAAATGGAGGCTCTTACTGCTAGGATAAATGAGGCAGAAGAGAGAATTAGTGATATATAAGACCAAATGATGGAAAATAAAGAAGCTGAGAAAATGAGAGATAAACAACTACTGGACCACGAGGGGAGAATTTGAGATAAGTGATACCATAAGATGAAACAATATTAGAATAATTCGAATCCCAGAAGAATAAAAAGAGAGAGGGGCAGAAGGCATACTGGAGCAAATTATAGCAGAGAATTTCCCCAATTTGGGGAAAGGAACAAGCATCAGAATCCAGGAGGCACAGAGAATTCCCCCCCCCAAATCAATAAAAACAGGTCAACACCTGGTCATCTAATAGTAAAATATGCAAGTCCCAATAACAAAGAGAAAATATTGAAAGCAGCTCAGGACAAGAGGTCTGTAACATACAATGGTAGAAATATGAGATTGGCAGCAGACCTATCCACAGAGACTGGCAGGCCAGAAAGGAGTGGCATGACATATTCAGAGTACTAAATGAGAAAAATATGCAGCCAAGAATACTATGTCCAGCTAGGCTGTCATTGAAAATAGATGGAGAGATAAAAAGCTTCCAGGAAAAACAAAAATTGAAAGAACTTGCAAACACCAAACCAGCCCTAAAGGAAATATTGAAAGGGGTCCTCTAAGCAAAGAGAGAGCCTAAAAGTAACAGACCAGAAAGGAACAGAGACNGAAACATAGACCAGAAAGGAACAGAGACAATATACAGTAACAGTCACCTTACAGGCAATATAATGGCACTAAATTCATGTCTTTCAGGAGTTATCCTGAATGTAAATGGGCTAAGTGCCCCAATCAAAAGACACAGGGTATCAGAATGGATTAAAAAAAAAACAAGACCCATCAATACACTGTCTGTAAGAAAGTCATTTTAGACCCAAAGACACCTCTAGATTTAAAGTGAGGGGGTGGAAAACAATTTACCATGCTAATGGACATCAAAAGAAAGCTGGGGTGGCAATCCTTATGTCAGATAAATTAGATTTTAAGCCAAAGACTATAATAACAAGTGAGGAAGGACACTANCTAAAAGGATCTGTCCAACAAGAAGATCTAACAATCATAAATATCTATGCCCCTAACATGGGAGCAGCCAATTATATAAACCAATTAATAACAAAATCAAAGAAACACATTGACAATAATGATTGAACACCCCCCTCACTGAAATGGACAGATCATCTAAGCAAAAGATCAGCAAGAAAATAAAGGCTGTAAATAACACTGGAAAAGATGGACATCACACATATATTCAGGACATTCCATACCAAAGCAACAGATCACACTTTCCTCTCTAGTACACATGGAACATTCTCCAGAATAGATCACATCCTGGGTCACAAATCAGGTCTCAGTCGGTACCAAAAGACTAGGATCATTCCCTGCATATTTTCAGACCACAATGCTTTGAACCTAGACCTCAACCATAAGAGGAAAGTTGGAAAGAACTCAAATACATGGAGGCCAAAGAGCATCCTACTAAAGAATGCATGGGTCAACCAGGAAATTAAAGAAGAATTAAAAAAAAAAACTCATGGGAGAAAATGAAAATGAAAACACAACTGTTCAAAATCTTTGGGATGCAGCAAAGGCAGTCCTGAGAGGAAAATATATAGCAATACAAGCCTTTCTCAATAAACAAGAAAGTTCTCAAATACACAACCTAACCCTACACCTAAAGGAGCTGGAGAAAGAACAACAAATAAAGTTTAAACCCAACAGGAGAAGAGAAATAATAAAGATTAGAGCAGAAATCAATGAAATAGAAACCAAAAGAAGAGTAGAACAGATCAATGAAACTAGGAGCTGGTTCTCTGAAAGAATTAATAAGATTGATAAACCCCTGGCCGGACTTATCCAAAAGAAAAGAGAGAGGACTCAAAATAATAAAATCATGAATGAAAGAGGAGAGCTCACAACCAACACCAAAGAAATACAAACAATGATAAGAACATATTATGAGCAACTGTACACCAGCAAATTTGACAATCTGGAAGAAATGGATGCATTCCTAGGGACATATAAACTACCAAAACTGAACCAGGAAGAAATAGAAAACCTGAACAGACCCATAACCAGTAAGGAGATGGAAGCTGTCATCAAAAATCTCCCAACAAACAAAAGCCCAGGGCCAGACAGCTTCCCAGGGGAATTCTACCAAACATTTAAATAATTGATACCTATTCTGAAACTGTTCCAAAAAATAGAAATGGAAGGAAAAGTTCCAAACTCACTTTATGAGGCCAGTATTACCTTGATCCCCAAACCAGACAAAGACCCCATCAAAAGGAGAATTACAGACCAATATCCCTGATGAACACAGATGCAAAAATTCTCACCAAAATACTAGCCACTAAGATCCAACAGTACATTAAAAGGATTATTCACCACGACCAAGTGGGATTTATTTCTGGACTGTAAGGTTGGCTCAACATCTGCACATCAATCAATATGATACAATGCATTAATACAAGAACAAGAAACATATGATACTCTCAATAGATGCTGAAAAAGCATTTGACAAAGTACAGCATCCTTTCTTGATTAAAACTTTTCACAGTGTAGGGATAGAGGGTACATACCTCAATATCATAAAAGTCATCTATGAAAAACCCACAGCAAATGTCATTCTCAATGGGGAAAAACTGAGAGCTTTTTCCCTAAGGTCACGAACACGGCAGGGATGTCCACTATCACCACTGCTATTCAACATAGTACTAGAAGTCCTAGCCTCAGCAATCAGACAACAAAAAGAAATAAAAGGCATCCAAATCACAAAGAAGTCAATCTCTCACTCTTTGCAGATGATATGATACTTAATGTGGAAAACCCAAAAGACTCCACTCCAAAACTGCTAGAACTCATACAGGAATTCAGTAAAGTGTCAGGATATAAAATCAATGCACAGAAATCAGTCACATTTCTATACACCAACAATACAGAAGAAAGAGAAATTAAGGAGTCAATCCCATTTACAATTGCACCCAAAACCATAAGATACTAGAAACAAATCTAACCAAGGAGGCAAAGAATCTGTACTCAGAAAACTATAAAGCACTCATGAAAGAAACTGAGGAAGACACAAAGAAATGGAAAAACATTCCATGCTCATGGATTGGAAGAACAAATATTCAGACAGTGAAAATGTCTATGCTACCTAGAGGAATCTACATATATAGTGGAATCCATATCAAAATACCATCAACTTTTTTTCAAAGAAATGGAACAAATAATCTTAAATTTATATGGAACCAGAAAAGACACCAAATAGCCAGAGGAATGTTGAAAAAGAAAACCAAAGTTGGTGGCATCACAATTCCAGATTTCAAGTTATATCACAAAGCTGTAATCATCAAGACAGTATGGTACTGGCACAAAAACAGACACATAGTTCAATGGAACAGAACAGAGAGCCCAGAAATGGACCCTCAACTCTATGGTCAACTAATCTTTGACAAAGCAGAATAGAATTTCCAATGGAAAAAGATAGTCTCTTCAACAAATGGTGTTGGGAAAATTGGACAGCCACATGCAGAAGAATGAAACTGGACCATTTCCTTACACCACACACAGAAATAGACTCAAAATGGATGAAAGACCTCAATGTAAGACAGGAATCCATCAAAATCCTTGAGAACACAGGCAGCAACCTCTTCAAACTCACCCACAGCAACTTCTTCCTAGAAACATCACCAAAGGCAAGGGAAGCAAGGACAAATATGAACTACTGGGACTTCATCAAGATCAAAAGCTTTTGAACAGCAAAGGAAAAAGTCAAAAAAACAAAAGACAACTGACAGAATAGGAAAAGATATTTGCAAATGACATATCAGATAAAGGGATGGTATCAAAAATCTATAAAGAACTTATCAAACTCAACACCCAAAGCACAAATAATCCAATCAAGAAATCAAGAAGACATGAACAGACATTTCCACAAAGAAGACATCCAAATGGTCAACAGACACATGAAAAACTACTCAACATCACTCGGCATCAGGGAAATACAAATCAAAACCACAGTGAGATACCACCTCACACCAGTCATAATGGCTAAAATTAACAAGTCAGGAAATGACGGATGTTGTCAAGGATGAAGAGAAAGGGGAACCCTCCTACACTGTTGGTAGAAATGCAAGCTGGTACAGCCACTCTGGAAAACAGTATGGAGGTTCCTCAAAAAGTTGAAAATAGAGCTACCCTACGACCCAGCAATCACACTACTGGGTATTTACCCTAAAGATACAAATGTAGTGATCTGAAGGGGCACGTGTACCCAAATGTTTATAGTGGCAATGTCCACAATAGCCAAATTATGGAAAGAACCTAGATGTCCATCAACAGATGAATGGATAAAGAAGATGTGGTGTGTATATATATATATATATATATATATATATATATACACACACACACACACATATATGTGTGTGTGTGTATGTGTATATACATATATATATATATATACAATGGAATACTATGCAGCCATCAAAAACTGAAATCTTGCCCACAATGGAATATTATGCAGCCATCAAAAACTGAAATCTTGTCATTTGCAATGACATGGATGGAACTAGAATTTTATGGTAAGCGAAATAATTCAATCAGAGAAAGACAATTATCATATGATCTCTCTGATATGAGGAATTTGAGAGATAGGGTCATGGTTGGGAAAGGAGGGAAAAAATGAAACAAGATGGAACCAGGGAGGGAGACAAACAATAAGAGACTCTTAATCTCCAGAAATAAACTGAGGGTTGCTGGGGGGTTGGGAGGGAGGGTGGCTGGGTGATGGACATTGGGGAGGGTTTGTGCTATGGTGAGTGTTGTGAATTGTGTAAGACTGATGATTCACAGACCTGTACCCCTGAAGCAAATAATACATTATATGTTAATAAAAAAAAAATATCTCCTCTGCTTCCAAATTTCTGATGGCTTCCTGATGGATGCAATCTGAGCTCCTCATCATGCCCTACAAATGCTCTGTGTTATCTGGCTCTGCCTACCCCTTTGAGCTCATTTCCTTGTACTTTCTCCCCTGCCCACCTCAGCCTAGCCATGTTGGAGCCCTTGCTGCTCCCTCAACAAGGAAAACTCATGACCAATCCACCACTTTTGCCCTTAAGCTTTTCTCTCAGATTTTCCCATGATCCTCTCTCTTTTATTCAGCTTTGTCCTCAAATGACTCCGCTCAGAATATCTTCACCTGAGCATATGAAAAGAACACTTTTCCCACCCCTCCTCCCTACCATTAATCTCTGTCCTCTTATCTTGCTTCACTCTTTTTTATAACACTTATCAAAATCTTGCTTCTGTATGTATTACTCTTATTCTCTATCTCTTGTTCCACAATGTTACTCTCTTATTTGTTACCCCCTCATTCTCTATCTTCCTTTCTAAAATGCTCCATTCAAAAGAGAGATAACAAACATATCAATCTAGTTCACTATAATCCCATATCCTTAGAACCATGATCTGAGCTCAGAGGAGGTGCTAAAAAATATTTGTGAAGACAGAAGTTACAGAAAAAGAGCATGTTTGAGGCAAGGTGATAAATTATCCTTTAGACTGGTTGACGTATCTAAAAATTGGTCTCCATAGCTGGATTCAATCAATCTTTCCCATGCTTCTCCCTCATCCCCATGTATCCCCTTAGGTCCTGAGACCACATTCTAAGGTCTTTAAAAAGAAGAGCTTTACCTCTATGAATCCCACCTATCATATAGGAGTATTGAGACTCCTTAAAATTTAGTTGAGAAGATCAAATAAGAGAATATTAAGTGTAAACTACTACCTAGAACTTGATGACAAATTTAGACTCTAGGGAATAGATTATTACAAGATGCTTGAATTCAGTGAATACACAAATACTAATATATAGTATTCAGATATTTAATTTTTATTTAATTTAATAAGATTAAATTTTTTCTGCTAGACTATAGAGACTAATTCTTATTCTTTCTTATAGTTTCCCAGACCCCCACCCAGGTGCCTAGCATAGTATCTGCTGTCTGTTGATTTCACAGAAAACAAACAACTTTTGCTCCAGAATTAGGCACATTTAGGATTCTCTGGTTGCTAGAACTGCCAGGATATGCTGATTTCCTAACTGACTAACCTCCAGGATATGATTACTCCTCCCCATCTTGCCAGTCTTCTGCTCCCAGGCCTCTCTTCTTGTGACTATAATTTTCTAAATCCTTCATTTTGGCTACTACTTCCTAGAGTATGTGATTGTAAGGCCACACATGTCTAGCTCTCCATCCCCATATTGACACTTTCCTAGGCTGAGGTCAACATATACACTCTTCTTTTTCAATGTACACACACACACACACACACACACACACACACACTTTCGAAAAATTTAAAACAAACCATTCGCATACACTGTGTGAATATTGATTTTTTTTAACTTGAGCAAATAAATTATTTTTTATCCTGAGAAGACAATTTTTTTCATAGTAAGATACTCTTGAGTTTACTTAATAGGCCTTCTACCAATGGGTATTTTGGTTATTTCTAGGTGTGCTATTCAAAAGTCACTGCACATGTGTGAACATGATTATTGAATGACTTTATACACAAAGACTGGTAAAAGTATGCTACAAATTTTGAATTCTGTTGCCAGAAGCTGCACCAGTTTATATTCTAAGCAACAGCACATGTGTGTCAGTTTCCCTGGTGTTATCAAGCTTTTTATCTTAATGAATCTGTTAAGTGAAACACGAAATCTCATTTTTAAAAATTTGTATTTATTTAATTATGAGTAATGTGGAGCATTTTATTAAATGTTAAAGACATTTATGTTTCTTTTTCTTTGAACCTATTGTTAATATCCTTGGTTCATTTTTCTTTTGGTTGGTGATTTTGTTTCTTTATTTGCAGACACTGAAGAATTAAGGAAATTTAGTTATAGTATAGTATTGTTTTCCATGTTGAATTTTAAACACTTTATGTGGTCAAATTTGTCAGTCTTTTTTGTGTGTGTATGGTTTTGGGGATTTATTTCTTCTTCAGAAATATCTTTTGTACTTCAAGATTACAAAAGCATGCTACTACACTTTCTTTCAGTTTTTTGTATGTTTTCTTTTTCTTTCCTTTTTTACAATTAATCCATTAATCCATATGTTAGTGTGTTAGTGTTCCATAGTATGTTAGTGTTCCATTGCTGCATAATGAATTACCACAAACTTAGCAGCTTAAAAAATACACATTTATTATCTTACAGTTTTTGTGGATCAGGAGTTTGGCATTATTTAACTGGGTTATTTGCTTAGGGTTTATACGCTCTGAGCAAGGTTTTGGCCAGAACTATGTTTTCATCAGAAGCTCAACTGGGGAAAGGTCCACTTCTAAGGTCCCTCAGACTATTGTCCAAATTCATTTCCTGTTGTTATAGGATTCATGGAATCCTCCTTCATCAAAGCCAGAGAGAGAGAGAGAGAGAGAGAGACTCTAGCAAGAGGGGCATTACACCATTACGTAACTACACACACGTAATCACATAAAATCCTTCACATTTTGTCACATTCCAATGGTTAGAAGAAAGTCACTGATCCTTCCAAAGGGATTACACAAAGGTATGAATACCAGGAGGCAACGATCCTAAGGACCATTCTAATCTCTGTACTCCTCAAACTTATTTTGGTGAAAGGAGTGAGGTAGGGATATACATTTTTTTAGATGGTTAGCCAAGGTCTCAATATAACTTATTAAATTACCTAAATTTCCCCCACCTTATTAGAAATTTTACTTTTTTCTGTTTTCCTCAGACAGATATAATTTATATATCTCAAACTAGGTCTTTTCTCCTTTCCTCATCTCACCTACAGCATCTGCAATATTGGAAATACAGTTTGTCAATTCCGCAATCAGCTTATTAGGCATAAAAAGAACACTTATCAGGCTTTCTCCCCAAAGGCAGTCACCATTGTCAGTTTCTTTTATGTTCTTTCATATATCTGTATATCTATGTCTTTATTCATATTTATTTCCATGTCCATATCTATCTGGCTATATATAAAGATTGAAAAAGTAAAATGAAGAAAGTCTATTCATTATCTCATTCCTTTCCTTATAAGAGGTACATATTTGCAACAGACCCCAGACAACCTCAGGCAAATCCAAGTATATGCTAGGAAACACTAAATTATTTAGTAAAGCCAACAGTTAACACTAAACATGTTCATAAATGAGCCAAACTTAGGACCACGACAAGGAAGTGGGCAGCCAACAGGTAGACCAGGAACATTTCTGAGGATATGAGCATATCCCAAAGAAGAAGATGTAGATAACAAGGAATGGAAGGAAGGTATGGTAGGAAAACCCAGCCACTAGCAAGTTCCATGCACTTGAACTGCCATGGTATCCAGTTGGTGCTTTATGGATAGGATTCTATTAAGTTTAATAATAAAAATTGATAATTTCTGTGACTATATTCTGTTTCATACTGGAGTCTAGGACCATCCATTGAAGCCAACATAACTGCTGGTCAGAAATAGGTGGTGGAAAGATGATGAAGCACCTCCTAGCCATGGCATTTCCTGAAAAAATGTCCATCCTCTCTAATGTTATGACAACCCACCCCTACCTTACCACTACCTTTTTGGAAGAGGCTATTGCCTATGAATTTGAGGTTTCTGTTTTTTTTTTATTACATTTATTTTGAATGGGGAATATGTGCATGTTGTAAAAAATTCAAATGTTACCAAATATACACGAAAGAAAAAGTATGTCTCCCCCATCCCTGTCCTTATTTCCTCAGGCTCCATCTCCTTCCCAGAGACAGTCACCACTGTTATCTTTTTGTTTCACATTCTCCCAAAGATTATATCTTACATATCATTATATATTTTATTTAGTAGAGCATAATTATATATGATTTATATAGTATGTATAGTATATATATCACACTTTATAAAATAAAACAGTAGCATGCTTTACATAATTTTCTGCACTTTGCTTTTTTTTACTTAAAGATGTATTTTAGAATGTGTTCCATGTTAGTACTATAGAGTTCCCTTACTTTTAAGAGTTACATAGTATTGTTTGGGTGTAATATAATTTATGTAGCCATCCCTTATTAATAGAAATCTAGTCTATTTCCCATCTTTTGCTTTAAGAATAATGCTTTAATAAATAACTTCATACTTTGTAATACCATTTTAATTCACAATCCTTTTAAAGATCAGTAAAAGATTATTTATAACATAATTTATGTTGTTTCTACCATTGATCTCCATCTACCAAAAAGTCGTACTCCCCTCACAGCAGTTGTTAAGCTGAGGTTCAAAACAGAGGTCCCATTGATAGCCACTGGCTAAAGTAACATAAAGACATATCGTGTTTGGTCCACACCGTTATTTTTCAAAATGGAATGAATTTTCAGCACTAAAATTATCAGAATTATGATGATTAGAGAAATCACACCAAAATCAAGATGTGAGGTGTTTCTGGAATAACCAAATATTTAGCAATGCTGGGTTCATATTCTTGACCAACAGTAGTTGGCTGAAGTTGAATAAAAGCTGTTCAATTCAATTGTGGCTTCTTCAGTCCACATATAACCATGATGAGAACCAAGATTGCTCCACATCTCTGAGGTTCTATCAGTTGCCATTTATCACCAAACACTCTTTATTTCCTTCCCTATGGCAGAGTTGAGAAAAAAGTGAAACATTTTTGTATTCAAATGTCTCTCCATAGGGGCTCCTGGGTGGCTTAGTTGGTTAAGGGTCTGCCTTTGGCTAGGGTCATGATCCCTACTCAGCAGGGAGCCTGCTTCTCTCTCTCCCTCTGCTGCTTCCCATTTGTGCTCTCTCACTCTCTTTCTGTCAAATAAATGAATAAAATCTTTTTTAAAAAAAAGTCTCCTCATACTTGAAAAACAAAAAATAGACCCATACTCACCACTACTCCCTATTGTCTCACACCCAGATGCTTCCTCACTTATTTACATAAATACTATGGCCTCTCCAAAGCATCTGAGTTTGCAATCCCATGTTTAAAATAACTAGACTCTTCCCAGAGTCAAACATATTTTCAGAAACAGTCCAATAAAGACCTATTATCTATCTCTTCTGTTTCCCTTATCTCTTTATTCTCTTTATTATTCTCTTTATTACATATCTCTTCTCCATATTCCATTTGTCAACTTTTTTGACAGGTTTGACCTAGAAAGGATTATTTATTTTTAAATACCATTTCTTCAAACAAAACAAAACCTGAGTCTGTCCAATGGACTTTGCAGCTAAAATGGGCAATCCATTAATTCTGGAGGTAGAAGAGCAGCTGGCAAAACTAATCAGTGTTTGGACATTTGCATTTTTTCCCTTTTTAATGGTCTCCCCTGGTGCTGGGAGATTGGTTTTCTGTGTTGGAAGAAGAGCATAGAGAGCAGCTGCTGCCTCCCAGTCTACTGCGTAGTAAAGGGAAAAGCGTGGTTCAGAATTCATCTACCAAATATCCCGACAGGTTAACCAGTTCTGGAGCGAGAAAGTCACAGCCTGCTTTTGAAGGTTCTTTGTATTGAGTATAAAAGATTTTATGTTTTGGGGAATAAGATGTCTCTCTTCAAATTCTCTCTCTATATATATTCTCTAGACAGCAAGATGATGCTTCTTAGGCTTGAGCTCTCCTATTGCTGAAAGGCTGAAAAAAAAAATTAAATACAAGTATGAACTTGAAAAAAATAAGCATAAGCATGCTCCTAACATCAGGTAGCAATGTGATGCTCACGGCAAATTATTGAGTGTTTCCTATTGAGTGCTCCCAAGCATTATGCTCAATGCTATACATGCATTATCTCATTTAATTTTCTCAATACTCAAAGATGTGCTATTGTTAACCCTGTTTTATAGTTGGAGAAAAAGAAAATCAAAAACACATAGTGGTTTTCACAAGGGGTCTAAATTTGTAAAAGACAAACTTGATATTCATCTGGGCCTTTCTGCCTCTCTTGTACCCTTAGCTAAACCCCTGGATAGCTTCCTTCACAGAACAAGCAATCTATAAGGAGGCTGGTGTTGTATTTTCAGTGGGGACCACTGGGTGTATTCTCTTTGGAATCTGTAATGTTGCTATAGATGATCACTCAAGGAGGAACATTTTCATCCTGTTCTTTATGTGATTTTTTTTTCCCTTCCATATTTTCTTCACAAGAAACAATCTGTTGTTGGCCCCTTTCTCCTCAATTCGCAATTGAAGTAGCTACCCTATGACCTCACGTCTATTCTGAAAGATCATTTATTTTATTGGCCACTTCTCTTCCTGGCATCCCTAGGCTCTCCTTGATGCCCTAAAAAGTTAAGTCACTGTTCACTAGCTCTTGCCACTGGCAGCACACCACTCACTGAAACTACTTGGTCAAGCCATACCTAACCCAAATCATCTGTCCCCTAACCCATGAAGCTTCAAGCTTCACACCCCATTTCTCTCCAAAAAGACCTTCGGTGATACTATTTTTAAAAATAATTACTTAAATTTGCACACAATGAAATACATTCTTTGTGGTGTACAGTTCTATGTGTTTTAACAAAGCCATACAGTTGTATATCCACTACAACAATCAAGATAAAAGCACTTCCATCCTCCCCCACAACAAATTCTCTCATGCCAACCCATTGTTGTCACCTACCCCTAACTCCTAAATCCTGCCAATCATAGATTATTCTCTTTTCCTATTAATTTTCCTTCTTATATAATATCATATAAAGTGCAATTATACCATATATATATTCCTTCAAGTCTTCTTTCATTCAGCATAATGCATTTGAAATTCATCCATATTTTTCTGTTTCTCACTAGTATACTCTTTTTCACTGATGAGTAATATTCTGTTGTGCAGACATTCCATAGATTGTTAATCCATTTACCAGTTGAGGGGCATTTGGATTGTTTCCAGTTTTTGATGACATGAATAAAATTGTTATCAACCTTTGGGTACAGTATTTTTGTGAATACATATTTTTATCTCAGTTATACGAAGACCTAGGAATAGAATTGCTGGGTCATATAGTAAGTTTAATTTTATGAGTGCAGTTGTATCTCATCATGGTTCTAAAGTATCTCTCTGATGACTAATGTTGAATATCTTTTCGTGTGCTGATTTTTCATCCAAATATTATCTCTGGTGAAGTGTCTCTCAAATCTTCTATACATTTTAAAAATTAGGTCATGTGTGGGGTGCCTGGGTGTAAGATTAGTTGGTTAAGCGTCTGCCTTAGGCTCAGGTCATGATCCCAGGGCCCTGGGATCGAGCCCCACAACAGGCTCTCTGCTCACCAGGGGGCCCACTTCTCCCTCTCCCTCCGCCTGCCACTCTGGCTACTTGTGCTCCCTCTCTCTGTCAAGTAAATAAATAAAATCTTTTTTAAAAATTAGGTTGTGTGGTTTTTGTGATATTTTCATAATTTAAGGATTAATTTTATGTTGATTTTCCTTTAAAATTTAAATATCCCATAAAGGGAACACATTAAGTGTCTATAGATCACTGATATCTTAGTACAAATTAGTTCTATCCATTCACTCAAAAACGTAAGTACTTATTTCCAGCTTTTTATACTAGAGACTGTGAATACAAAAATAAGCAAACTCAGTCAGCTTTCAAGGAGACTTAGCCAGATTGCTATTCACACCGCCAAATAAAACCAACATTGAGGTAAAAGGGAATTTTATGGGATAAAATTGAGACCAGCAAGGTAATTTTAGAGCTGCAGCTCTTGCAGTAAGCTCTCTACACCAATAAGCAGTAGAATTACCTGGAAATTTGTTAGAAAGCTACTGAATCAGAAAGTCTGGGGACTACTAATACATGTATTAAAAGCATTCCAGGTTATTTTGATGTACATTCAAATTTGAGAGTAAGGGGAATTGTTGAAGATATCCAGAGAAGGAGGTGAGTGGTAAAAATTTTTACTTCAGGCTCAAGTTTTCTATCCATGTACTTTTGAGCAGCTTCCTTCTATTATAGTGCTTAGGCTTGAAAATTTGGTGAGGAAAAACACACACACACACACACACACACACACACACACACACACAAAAACACATACTTCAGAGCTAAGTATCATACTCTTCAGAGAGTTACTTCCTCCTGTGTGTTAATTCTGAATGTAGTCAGCTGGTCACTCTCAGCCTCACCACCCTCTGTCTTTTTTAGCTCTGGTCCACTGCAGCAAGAGGAAAAAAAGCAGTGTGTCCTGAGTGAACAGAAATATAGCAGTAGGTCCAATGCAGTTTTAACAGATCAATAATCTTGCCACAACACTTCTCCCCTGATTCCAAGAATTTTTCCCTCTATGTTTTTGTTGTTGACATTGTTTCTCTTCTAGAAGATTTTTGAGCACAAGAAAGCTCTTCAAGGAGTTACTAATTCTTGCCTTGTACACACTGCTATACAAAGGTTTCAAGGGAATAAACTTGTTTCAGAAGAAAAAAAGTAAGTCAGGGGCGCCTGGGTGGCTCAGTGGGTTAAAGCCTCTGCCTTCTACTCATTCTCTACTATATGAATATGCTATTTTCCCAAATGATACTTACTCGCGCAACCTGCGCTATATAAAAAACTTCCAAAATATATGTCAACCAAAATCTTGTATATAAATATTCATGGAAGCATTACACAAAAAGTCAAAAAGTAAAATCCCCAAATGATAAATCGATAAAACAAAATAGTGTAACTATTCAGTGAAATATTATTTGGCCTGGAACATGGGTAAAGTACTGACAAATGCTACAACATGGACGAATCTTGAAAATATACAAAGCAAAAGAAGCCAGATAGAAAAAGCCATAGACTTTTACGTAGATGGAATCTACATAAATGTCCAGAATAGGCACATCTACGGAGGCAGAGAGCAGATTAGTGGTTGCCAGGAGCCAGGAAGAGAGGGGAACAAGGAGGGATTGGAATTCCTTTTCATGGTGATGAAAAAGTAAATATTCTTTATTTAGATAGTGATGATGGCTGCATGACACTATGAATGTACTTAAAACCATAAAAGTACATATTTTAAAAGGGTGGCATTTTTGGCTTTTGAATTATACCTCAATAATACTGTAATTTTAAAAAAGATAAAAGAAAAAAGTTGAGAGGTTGATTCTCTTCTTAGAGAACAATTTCTCAGTTTGGGTAAGTTCTGTGCAGTCGAGTGGGAGACTATGATGGGTCTTGAATGACTGTGTAGAGAGAACTGAACAGTCACAGGATCAGACCTGCACTTATGATTTATTCTAGAGGTAGGAAGGCTTGTCAAAAGACTGCTTTACAAGTTGTAATGTGTTAGAAGGCCACTGAAGGCTTTATGCTGTTGTTAGTATTTTAAATTAAGATACCATTCTTAAAATGTCCACACTCTCTGTAAGAATCTCAAAAGTGACCTCCGTTTCACCATCCTCTGACAAAATATATCTTAGACCCTACTACAGAATAAAATATTTCAACCCATCTATCTATATTATAAACTACCACACTGCTTATTGTTTTTTTAATTGATCAACAGCTTTGATATCTTTAGAAATTGATACATTTTAAAAAGAAGTTTGCTTTCTAAATTATTCCTCTGATGAAGGGACCAGACTGCATAGGTACTTCATAAGTGACAACAGGGAGGGAAAACTTGGTGAAGGGTGAACATATGGCTAGGGGAAGTCATAGGGATAACGTATTAAAGAAAAGCATGAGAAGGGGACCAGCTAAAAATTTAATCCAAAGTTAAAAGCACAGCATATTTAAATTATGATTTAGAAGTAAAAACAAAACCTAAAAGTTCAAAAACATGACAATGGTTTTAAAAATTATGGTATATCCTTGTGGAGATTATGAAGATATCAAAATCAAATTTCATATTTAATAACAGATAAATGACCATTATCCCATTTTAAGTTTAAAAAGCTCAATTATTAATATAATGTGATCCTAAGTATGTATATACATATATAACCTTATATAATTTTCATGTACATATCTATATATATATAGTTTTTGACATAAAATACAGATATACATATATAAAAATATTTTCTATTATGCCTGAAATAAATTTTTATACATTTATATTTATAAAATATAAATAAAATAATAATTAAATATGTATCAGTAAAATGTTAATAGGGATGAGATTATGGGCCATTTTTATTCCTTTTATTATGAATCCTGGGGAGCTAGCATGATGGATACCCCAACAGCTTGTGAATTTGGACAATAAAACTGCCCTTTGATGTAGCCACTTCGGAAAATATGTTGGATGCTTCTTAAAATGTTAAATGTAAATTTACCATATAACCCAGCAATTCCACTCATAGGTAACTGCCCAAGAGAAATGGAAACAATGTGGCCACACAAAAACTTGAACATAAATGTTCATTGCAGCATTATTCATAATAGCTAAAAAAGGAAACAACTCAAATGTCCATCAACAAAATATGGCATGTCCATACAATAGAACACTATAAAAAGGAATGCATAGTGATGCATGCTACAAAATGGATAGCTCTCCAAAACATTATTGTAATCAAAAGAAGCCAGACACAAAAGACCATAATACTATAGAATTTTATTTATTTGAAATGGGGATGGGAACATAGATTAAGTGTAAATGGGCATTATGGATTTTTTGTGCTGATGAATGTGTTATGACAAGTACAACTCAGTAAACTTCCTAAAAATCACTCAGCTATACACTTAAAAAGGGTAAATTTTATGATATATAAAGTACACATCAATATATTTTTTTTAATTGAGCCCTTTGGAAGATGAGTTTCAAACCAGCAGTTAACAGATGTGGGCAGAGATCTGCAAAACCACCTTTAGAAGACAGAATGGCTCCCAGACCAGCAAGACTTGACTATAACCTAACAACATAGTAAGAAATCTATGGTAAGGAAGTGTTATTGAAATGGAGGGTGGGAAGTCAAAGGACTATAGATAAAGGGAGAGATGGCATTGTCTTAGGTGTTGGCGTGTTAGGGTTTCCATTACTTTTATAATGAGGGAGTAGGAGGAGAGGGAAAGGGTGGTATTGAAAAGATAACTTAGCTCAGCAGTAGCTAAATGAGTCCCCATGCACTGATCCCAGGCACCCAGTCCAAGAAAACAGTTGTTGGTTAACTTGTCATATCGCCTTACTACAGGGTGAAGATGCACTGGTAAGTGAATGCAAGTCCTTCTAGACTGTGGCCTTTCTCTTGTAAGTTAACAAGCTTAATATTCCTGGGTACCATAGCTGTTACTATGAACCCAATTAACGGTAATTTTTTTTTTTTTTTTAAGATTTTATTTATTTATATGACAGAGAGAGATCACAAGTAGGCAGAGAGAGGCAGGCAGAGAGAGGAGGAGGAAGCAGGCTCTCTGCTGAGCAGAGAGCCCGATGCGGGCCTCGATCCCAGGACCCTGGGATCATGACCTGAGCCGAAGGCAGAGGCTTTAACCCACTGAGCCACCCAGGCGCCCCAATTAACGGTAATTTATCCCTATAAAAAAATAGGCTTCTGAGCCTATAAGGCAGAGAGCCTGACTGTGGAGGGTGGTGAGTTTCCCAGACCAGATATGTCCCAGGAGAAATAGTCTGAGTGACTGGAGACCTCCTCACTTGGTACCCTCTATCTTGATCTGTGTGCCTAGCCCAGAATGTAGTTAGTTAGCACAGCCCAGCGCAAGACAGTACAGCACATGATAAGAACACAGATTTTGGAGTCAGACTGCCTTGGTTCAAAGTCTATGCTACTTCTTAATAGCTGTGTGACTTTGGAAAAGTTATTTAACTTTCTTCAATTTTCTCATCTACAAAACACAGATAAAAACAGTACCTTCCTCACGTGGTTGTTAAAATGATTAAATGAGATCATATACATAGAACATTTAGCACAGAGCTTGTTACCTGATAAACACTCAAATATTAATTATTATTCCTCAATTGGCAGGCTTTTCACACTTTTCTGTTTTTAATCAATTTTATTTAAGTGAATATGTATCATTTCAGTTCATAGACAGAAAAACGATGTTATTCAAAAAACTTTGAAATAAATGTAATTTCTCTTCAACCAGGAAAGAAAAAAGAGTAAAGAACAGAGATGGAGGAAGGAAGAGGAAAAGAAAGAAGCATCCAGAAATGCTAATGAGGGACATTTTAGAAGGACAGATTATTGAAATCCAGGCCTTTCTATCTAATACAAGCCATCTGGTGATTGCATCTGAACAAGCCTTACTGAGATTGTTCTTAGGAGAGTTCTTTTGCCACTGTTTATTTCACACTTCATCTCAGCAGGCAAATAGGTGGATTTACCCTGCACAGAGTAGGGATAGTCACTGGAAGGAGGTAAGAAGGAAAAATCCAACAACAAAAGTGAGGAGTGATTAAGGGTAAGAGGCAACAAAGACCCCTTCCCCACATTCCTCTCCATTCTCTCAGAGTTGGAATCTTAGCCTGTGGTTTTACACAAAGCTCACACACAATTTAAACCACAGATGCAGTTCCCTTCCCCAGTCCCAAAGGCTCCCAATCAGCCATCGGCCTTGCGTAGGGAGCTGCTAAACCCCTACCCACGGCTTAATTAATTTTCTGAAAAAAAGTGATTGGCTGACACGACAGCAATAAACATCAAATTCCATTAATTAATACTGAGACATCAGTGTCTGTGTTGTTTCTCAATTACACATTCAGATGCAGCTCCCCTCGTGCTGGCATCAATTTGGTCATGAAACCCCAGAAAAGTCCATTACAATGGAAGGACAACCAAAGATGGGGTGGGGGTGGCATCTGCACTTTCGCTGAGATAATCAACTTGGAGGAATTCACACTCCAAAGTGCGTTCCCCAGAGAAGGGTTTTAGAGACCTAGACAAAAGGATTTAAATGTGGTTGGGTGAGGCATTTTCATTTTGCTGATGGCCTGGAAGGGAACGATCAGCTTGATGAACACAGAGCTTCCCTTGGGTTCCAAGACACACTCTTCACACCGGCTTTCCCAGCCTTCTTCCCTGGCTCCCTGGCTCCCTTCCTCATGTTCTCTCTCTCACTCCTCTTTTTTTTTTTTTTTTTTTTGCCCTAACTACAGTCATCTTCAATTTCATGTTAATTCAGAAGAGAGTCAAAGGGGAACAAAAAGCAATCTTTGCTTTTTCAACTCAAGTAAAAACCCTAAAGGGACCATGGCTCCCATAGAGGCACATGCCTTAGGGCCTGGAGACAACGCAGAATGTTCTCATGAACACTCAGAGGTTAGATCCTGGAGATAAAGCAATGTGATTAAATCCTGATAGATTTTTGTTTTAAGAGCAGAAGAAGGGGTGGGGGGATCCTCTTGTTTGCCTGGTTACAAAGAGTGCCGTTGGCAATCCCTGCTTAATCAGGATCTTGATGAGCATATTTTCCCTCCCAGGACTGAGACACCAAGGAAGAGTCTATTTGAAGCAGCCTCTGGCCCATTCCCATGTGGTTGCTCCATCCCTGCCACTTCACTGGACCCTGCCCTGAGAAACAGCTGTTTCATTATTCTAGCAATCTTATGAAAATTGTTTGTGACTTCAGTTTGAAGATTATGAGAATAAAGCCTTAGCCCCACCCAGCCCCAGAGGGCAACATGCAAAGTTGATCATTGCTAGTCTTCCATACCTTTATAGGGGAGTATTATTCCCTTATTAATAAATTAATAATCTTTTCCATTTTAAGAAGAGAGAAACAAAGACCCAAAAAGTGAAGATACCTGCCCAAGATCACTTCTCAAGTGGGTTATAGGTCCCTAACACATACGCAGTGCTCAGAACCAGGAGGGAATGAAATGGGATGGGCTGAAACAATAGTATGCTTGCTGGATGCTTGGGCTGGGACTCAGGTGTCCATATTTTGAGGTTGGTAGTGTTAAGATAGGGAGGATTTTTTTATTATTATTTATCTCATGTGACCATATTTCAAAAGGTTCAAAAGAAGGTGAGCACTGAGGACTGAAAAGTACAGAAGTGCACAGATAGAAATTAAATAGTAGAGATCACAATGGCATGATTTCAGGGGCACCTGGGTGGCTCAGTTGGTTAAAGCATCCAACTCTTGATTTCGGCTCAGGTCATGACCTCAGAGCCCTGTGTCTAGCTCCAAGCTCAGAGGGGAGTTTGCTTAAGATTCTCTCTCTCCAGGGTACCTGGGTGTCTCAGTCACTAAAGTGTCTGCCTTCACCTCAGGTCATGATACCAAGGTCCTGTGATTGAGTCCAAGTTGGGCTCCCTGCTCCATGGGGAGTCTGGTTCTCTTCAGCCCCTCCACCCCTGCCCCCTACTTGTGCTCTGTCTCTCAAATGAATAAATAAAAATCTTAAAAAAAAAAAAAAGATTGTCTCTCTCCCTCTCTCTCTGCCCCTCCCCCTTTCCTCTCTCTCTAAAAACAAAAACAAAAACAATGCTATGATTTCAGGTTCAGATGTACTCTAGATGCAAAAAATAAAAAGAAAAGAAAAACTTTTAATCTGCTATAAAGGTTTGGAATTAATGCTGAGGAAGGAGTCACAATATTTCATTCTATTCCCAGGTCCTATCACCACCTTGCACAGGAGTCTTGCTCATTTCACTTAAACTCTCAGGTCCATATTTCATTCATTGGTTTAAAGGTGCTTGGTTATACCTGCTCTGTTGGTATGATTAAGAACCAAATGGCACTTCTTTAGCAGAAGGTTCCGTACAAACTTCAAATGGACCCAGATACGTGGCAGCAGTTGGATGCCTACTACTTAGAGAATAATGACTAAACTCAATAAATTTTTTAAAGATTTTATTTATTTAGTTGAAAAAGAGAGAAAGCGAGCACAAGCAGGGGGAGAGGGAGAAGCAGGCTCCCCACTGAGGAGGGAGCCCGGAGTGGGGCTCTGTCCCAGGGCCCTGGGATCATGACCTGAGCTGAGGCAGATGCTTAACCAACTGAGCCACCCAGACACCCTCAAAGTTAGTAAGTTTTCAATAGGTCTCAGGCACTAGGTTACTTTGAAAACTATCCCCATTCAATCTTCAAATATTGTATGAATTAAACTCTAGTATTGCTCTAGTTTAAAAGATGATGAAACTGAGGCTCAGAGATGTTAAGATACTTGCCTGAGGGCCACACAATTAGTAGGTGGCAAAGCCAGGATTCAAAGCTAAATTTGTCTAATTTCAGAGCTTGAGCATTCACGTACTGTGCAATTAATTCTACATGGCAAAACTACTTTAGTATAATTCAGAAAAGCTGTAGCATACCTCCACTGAACACAACATAAAAAACCTGAAGTTGCAACACATTAATGGAAAAGGAATAGCATTTCTAGTCTGGAAAACCCCCATCAGAAAGGTCTCCATGTCCCCTCTCAGACTGGAGCCTGCAGGCCAAGAGGGCAGATGGAGGGGCTTGTGGGACAAGGCAGGACTTGGGGCAGACACAGCCCTGAAACAGCCCTCCTGCTCCACAAATCAGTGGTGGCTCCCTCCACTTAAGTTCATTCCAAACAAATCCATTAAAAGCATCATATTAATGAATATTTTATATAGTTATGACATACCGCGTCCCATTCAGAAGAGGCTCTTACTAAAGGCTGACACAATGAACAACTAAAATAGCCAACTAATCATCAAGGCCAATAGAAATCTGGTCAGGGGACACAATAATTTTGCACAAAGAAAAAAAAATGAAAGTCGTATACTCCCTTCTTGCTGATTTAAGAAGGCTTTTTAAACAATTCTACCTACCATGTTCAAATATTGCCATCCATCAGCAAAAGACACCTATTTGGATAATTAATTTGTTTTTCCTTGGCCTCCTCATAATGTCTCAGGAAAGTCAATGTAGTACTTGTTTGTTTCTCTTAAATTAGGTCTCTTTCTGGATCCTTAGCAAACACACACATGCACACACACACAGAAATACATAAACACATTTTAACCTACTTCCCCTAGAACTAGTAAGTGAAGAGAAACCTAAGTGACAAATTCAGTGGCCTCCCACGTACTATGCATTCCCCAAAGTCTTGCACCTCTCCCAGGAAAACATGGCTCAAAGATTTTGGAGGACAAAGGGCAGAACCTATAACACAGAAAGCAAACCAGTGGCCTGGGTGTAAAGTACAATTTGCAGATGTGTTCTTTTTGCTCTGCCAATGTTGGCTTTCCTACTGTTTTTTAAGAATATGAATTCATTGTTCACATTTAAAAATCTGGATATTTTACAGACATCTCTGATTTTCTGACTTCTCTTAAACAATTAGGAGATCTGGCATGATAGGACCTGCATTCCTGAACAGTGACAGGCAGCTAGAGCTGAGTCGTAGCTCATAGAGGGGCCAATCACCCCGGTTCCCAGACTCCATCATGCTTCTGTGTCAAAAAGACAGTCTCACTGCCATTTGTTATTATCCTTGGGGGTGGTTTCTCTTTTCCTTAGGTTTGACTAGTACAACAGAAGGCACATAGACCAGTGGAACAGAATATAGAGTCCAGACATAACCTGTGCATATATGGTCAACTAATCATTGACAAGGACATCAAGAACACACAATGGGGAAAAGACAGTCTCTTCAATAACTGGTGTTGGGAAAACCAGATTATCCACATGCGGATACTGGACCACTCTCTTAAACCACTCACAAAAATTAACTCAAAATTGGTAAAAGAGTGAACTGTAAGACCTGAAACTATAAAACCCTAAGAAGAAAACAGAGGAAAAGATTATTGACGTTGGTCTTGTCAATGATTTCTTAGGTAAGACACTAAACTAAAATAAACAGGTGAGATTACACTAAAGAGCTTCTTCACAGCAAATGACAGTTAATAGATGGAAATGGCAACCTAAAGAATCAGAAAAAATATTCACAAAACACATATCTGATATATATAAAGAAGTCATACAACTCAATACCAAAAAAAAAATAAATAAATAATGCAATTTAAAAATAGGCAAAGGACCTGAATAGGCATTTTACCAAAGAAGACATACAAATGACCAATAGATATATGAAAAGATGCTCAACATGACTAATCATCAGAGAAATGCAAATCAAAACCATGACATCACCTCACATTTGTTAGAATGACTATTAGCAAAGATAAGAGAGAACAAATGTTCGAAAGGATATAGAGGTTAGGGAACCCTTTACAATGTTGGCGGGAATGTAAAATGGTAGAACCGTTATAGAAAACAGTATGGCACTACCTCAAAAAATTACAAATTGAACTACCATATGATCCAGCGATCTTACTTCTGGGTGCATATCTGAAGGAATTGAAATCAATATCTCAAAGAAATATCTATACACCTGTGTTCATTATAGCATTATTCACATACACAAGATAATGCAAACTACCTGAGTATCTGTCAACGGATAAACAGCTAAAGAAGATGTGGTACATGTATCTGTACCACCCACGTATATACAAATACAACAGAATAACATTCCTTGAGAATGAAGGAAATCCCTCCATTTGCAACAACATGACTAGACCTTGAGGGTATTACATGAAGTGAGATAAGTCAGACAAAGACAAATACTATATGTTATCACTTATATGTGGAACTTAGAAAATATAAAATACATATAAAATAGAAAAATAAAATATATGTCGAACTTGTAAAAACAGAGTAGAATGGTGATTACCAGGGTTTGGGGGGTGGATAAATTGAGGAGACGTTGTTTAAGGATACAAACTTGCATTTAGTAGATAAATAAGTTCTATAGATCTAATGCACAGCATAGTGATTATAGTCAACAATGCTATATTATAAACTTCGAAGTTGCGAAGAGAATAGATCTTAATTGTTCTCACCACAAAAAAGAAATGATAATTCTGTGATGTGATAGAGGTGTTATCTAACACTAGTACTCATGTAATCATACTGTAGTATATAAATGTATCAAACCGACATGTTGTTTACCTTATACTTACACAATGTTATGTGTCAATTACATCTCAACTAAAAATGTAATTAATTAATTTTAAAAAAAGGAAGTAAAATATTTTTCATGCCCACATCTCTGTCTAAATTGGGAAAATTAATGGCAGACTGAGATAACCACATATTGGAAGAAAAATGGGAAAAAACTTAAAGGCTGAGGAATCTTATGGAATGTGTGTCCAAACTGTCAATCGGAGACAAAAGCCTTATCCATTGACTCCTGCCCCCATTGGTGGAGGGGCATCCCATGATGTGTTAATGTCCCCAGGCAACCAAAGGAAGCCAGAGAGAAGAGCATGAAATAAAGTGGTAGCCTTGGCTGGCATCAGTGGCGAGGTCAAGAAGATGTAAAATGCTGTACACAGGGTATCCTATATAATGACTGTGGTCAACTATTTCATTTCTGGAAACCTCAGTTTCCCCTTCTATAAAGTAGGCTAATGCTAGTGCTTCCCTTTTAGGAATATAATATATTATATAATATATATAATATATAAGGGGAATATAATGAAATAATCCCTGTAAAGCTCATAGCAAAATGCCCAGCACATAGTACATGCTAATGAATGGCCATTTCTAATATAAACTCTTACCTCCAGGACTACGCAGCATGGAAGACCTTTCCTGACTGACAGTTCTGCGGCAACAATCAATGAAACCAGACAATGATATTTACAATCTCAGTATTCACTTAGCGAGGGATTGAAATTGGCTGCTGCTCAGCCAGTTCTGTCCCATAAACATGTACTCTTTTGTCTTTCACCCTACCCCACTACAATATATATATAAAATAATATATGATAATATATATAATAATATAAAATATATATATATTCAACAGAAATGGATTGCCCACTCTTAAAAATCAGAAAAATTCATATAAAATTCAGATTCTAGCTCACTCTCGAAAAATAGAAAGATCTGATCCCAGGCGACATTGGCACTGTCAGCTGGAGCTGAGTAGTGGTAGTAGTGGTGACACTTTCAAATGGGGCGTGTTTTCTCCAATTTGCCACTATCCTCTCCGAGTCCATTTCACTCCTTTGCAACCTGCTGCCCCCATGGACATTTGTGTCTGAAACTCCTGGACTGATACTTAACCTAGAAAGGCAGGATTCCTGGAAACCCTGCGAGGATGCAAGCAAGAAAAATGCTGGAAACTACAAGGCCTTTGTTTTCCAGTGAGACAGCTGAAGAGCCACCCCCGAGGCTGCGGAACTCCAAGTGCCTGTGATGGAGAGCTAAGTGAATCCTGCTGAGGTGAGAGTGTGTGGTTGCAGTGAGTCTGGCTATTACCAACCTGAGGCTGAGGTCACCCCAGCTGCTCCCGGCGCCTGCAACTCTGTTTATTTCATTCTGGTTCATACCAGAGATTTATTTTTATGAACAGTGAACATTTTTTGCAACATTCCCTCATTTAACCTTCATTATCAAAGTCTCTGCCCAAAGCCCATATAAGCACCATTATTGCCCATATAACATTTTCCAACATAAACCATTTAAGTCATTTTTTTCTCATTTTTATTTATTTCTCTTCCGTTACATTTCATTTGAAATGTGCATGGGGGAGAATATGTCTTGTTTTTATGTTGTCTCATAGAGACTATAAGCCCTAATGGTGGGGGCTGCTATTTTGGAGGTTAATAAGCAATGGGGACATTCATCATATGGAACAAACAACCAGGATAGGCTGGCCTCTTAAAAAAAAGTACTAGAAAGGAGTTTTGTGTGAGTGAGGATATTGAAAGGAAAATAAACCAGCTTCTTTGTCTCTTCTGAAAGTCAAGAAGTGAAGAAACATGGTGGCTCCAAGAAAGGAAGCCAAGAAGATTAAAAGCACAGTGTTATAATATTACTCTTCAAATTACCCATTAATATGCAAATTATGTGTGGAAAGTGATGGTATGTATATCCTTGCACCAGTAGTACCTGGCCAGGGTCTGCTGCAAAGTGGGTAATTTAACAAAAGTTTGTACTTGACTCTAAAAAACTCTACTGACTTAAGCAAAAAGGGTAATATACTGACTTACATAGTTGAAAGTTCAAGATCTGTAGACACATTTGTATGCAAAAACAAAGAGTCTGGGATTCAGCTCCTGCCCCCCGCCCCCTCTAAACATTCATTCTACCTTCCCCCCTATTGACTTTACCATAAGCAGACCTTCTTCTGTTGATAGTCAGCTGTTCAACAGAAACTTTAGGCTTACATTCCTATAAGCTCAGTACCTCTAGTAATAAGAAAGAGAGAAAGAGAGAAAAGAAGGGAGGAAGGGAGGAAGGAAGGTGGGAAGGAAGGAAGGAAAGAGAGAAAGAAGGAAAGGAAGAGAGAGAGAAAGGAGGGAACAGAAGGGAGGAAGGAAGGAAGAAAAGAGAAAGAAAGAAAGAAAGAAAGAAAGAAAGAAAGAAAGAAAGAAAGAAAGAAAGAGAAAGAAAGAAAGAAAGAAAGGAAAAGAAAGAAAGAAAGAAAGAAAGAAAGAAAGAAAGAAAGAAAGAAAGAAAGAAAGGAAGAAGGAAAGAAAGGAAGGAAGGAAGAGGAAGGGAGGAAGAGAGAGGGAGGGAAGGGAGAGAAATCAAAGAATGGAGGGGGAAAGGCAGGCAAGAAGGAAGGAGAAAGGAGAGGGAAAGAACAAGCCTCTTTCCCAGTAGCTCCATCAGTTTGGATCTCTGAGCGTATCACTATGGTCAGAGGTAAGAACTACATGGATCTGAAGCCCTATCCTTGAGGACTGAAATTGGCCAAGGTAGAATGCATGCTGGGTGGGCAGAAACAGTAAAGGTCCACAACAGAAGGTATGAATGATGGTGTTGCGTGAAGAGAACCACAGGAGTCGGGAGCCCTGGGCACTTCCTCCCAGCTCTGAAGGAACCAGTGAGGAAGTCTTACAAATTCAATTTAATTCACTGCCATGAACCTGTAGGGCATCTTACTATGTGTAAGGACTGTGCCTTAGCATGAGAAAGCAAAGTTGAAAAGCTATTGACAATCACCAGCAAATCTACTAACTAGTAGAAGCCTCAGCTACAACACAAATCATTAGGAAACCATGTGCTAGAAAAAAAGTAGAAGTATGTGCAAGGTGCGGAGGTTTATCTTTGAATTCCCCCAGAAGCAGAGGCTGAGATTAGGATCTGAGTGCAAATGATAGATATTTGGAAGCCAGTCTAGGAAGCAGGGGTAGAGTAATGGGGAAGTGACCTGAAAAAGGAAGAATGCCAGTATAAGAGGGACTATTACACTACTATATATATATATATATATATATATATATATATATATATATACTATCACCTATAATATATGATGTGTTACAATTACCACCTATAACATATATTATTATATAAATTTAATATAAGTTAATTATATTAAATTATACTATAAGTTATCACTGTGAGCAAGGAGCTGGGAATAATCAGCTGGGAGCTCTGGGGGTGAGTATAGGCATGAATACAGGCCTCAGAATTATTTAATAGGGAAGGTGGGGGCTGATGGTGAAGAAACTGGGGTACTTATTTATGGGTGCTGATCACTGACAAAAGGCTGCTGGAGTATGGCGCAGTAATTCCCCAGGCATTTCTGGCCTGTTGTTTGGGTGGACAGAGTGGGCTTCGGGAGCAAAAGGAAAGCCCTCAGGCAAAGAGCTGAACCCTGGGTTAGCAGTCAGGCCAACTGCACTGAGATGGTGGGGTGTGGCAGTGGTAATTTCTGATCTTTGGGTAAAAATCATATTGCTGCTCTTTCCTAAAATGAGGAAATTGAACCAGAAAATCCCTGAGGGCCTAATCAGCTCTAAAATCCTAAGAGACAAGAGTTAGTCTAACAACCTTACATTTTATACTTCTATGTCAGCATTTCTCAGGCTGGTTCTAAAACAATTTAAAAATGCACGGGAAACGGGTGGGTTGGTGAGAGGTAGAGGCAGCTGGGAGAGTGATAACATTAATAGTTTTGTGATCAAAAAGTCCAGGACTTCACACAAAGATGTATTCACCAAAATAGCCTAATTTGGGGCGCCTGGGTGGCGCAGTCATTTAAGCATCTGCCTTCCGCTCAGGTCATGATCTCAGGGTCCTGGGATCAAGTCCTCCATCAGCTCCCTGCTCAGAAGGGAAGCCTGCTTCTGTCTCTCCCTCTGCCACTCCCCCTGCTAGTGCTCTCTCTCTCTCTCTCTCTGTCAAAAAATAAATAAAATCTTAAAAACAAAACAAAACAAAACAGCCTAACTGGCTTAGAACAGATTTGCTTACATTTAACAGTGGTCTTTGACCCTGTATTTGTAAGGTAGGATCATAGATTGAAGGCCATCATAAGAGGACCCTCAAGGCTGTGGATTCATAGAGAAAATAACTCGAGATTAAAGTGTGGTTATGAACTCCTGGTTCTTCAGACCCCTGACTAAGTGCTCTCCCCTCTGCATGGACAGAGACAAGAACCAAGAGGCAGATGTAGTGAACAAGGCTTTATGAAAGAACTTGGTTTCTTCTGTCCAGGATCTTAGCTCCACACCTCCCTCACACTTCACTTCCAAAGCTTGCTCCTAACCCAGGGAGGCTGGTCACATTTGTTTATTATTTCTAGCATTTCTTATCCTTGGAAGTGTTTTAGAGTAGCCATTATGTCAATAGGGCCCCCAAACACTTTTGCTATAGGCCTGTGGCTCTGTGGCTCCCCTTTCCAACAAAACCTGTTTCCCAGAAATCTGCCTCTAAAACCCACACCCCTGTGAACCGACACTGGGCCCTACCCTGGAGCATGTGAGTTCCAAGAGACAGGTTTCTCTTCTTCTCATTCCTTAAGATGAATTCTGGTAAATTAGATCTCTTCTCCATTTTTTCCCTCCTTTTCTTTTTCCATTCCATAGAACATCACTATTGTTGCTTTTAAATGAAGCTTAAGAATTGCATTTGATTGCAAAGGATGGAGCATTTAAAGTGGTAAGTCTGGGGATGGAAAAAATGAAAATCATATAATCCAATAATAAACCACGACAATGGAGGGGAAACTCTTCCTGAAACACTCTTGACGATAAATGTCTCTAAACGCTTATGTGCTCACTCAGAAAGAATCGCATTTCTCTCTTGGTCAAACACAGGATCCAACTCCTCGTAATTAATCTCCTCAGAATGCACATGATACTAGATAGCTTGCAGTTGTTTTCTTCCCTCGGTTTGGGTAATTTTCTTAGAAAAAGGACTTAATTTAGCATATTTGGGGAGTGACTTGAGCATTGCTGAGCCCTGTATATTTTATTGGGAATGGGAAAAGGACACCATTTTCTCCTAGAGAAAATGCTATTTGTGTTCCTATTTTACAGATTAGGAAACTGATCATATCTTCCTCTTTTCTTATATCCTAGGAAAGAAATACTAAAAACTATAGCTCTAATTACTACTTCTACTACTATTATTAATAATGACAAGTATTAATAATGCATCAATTGGCTTAATTAATTTCACTAGTTAAGTTAATATGTATTATTGAACACCCAAAGTTTAACATAGTACCAGACATTACTGGTAAAAATAAGAGAAACAAGAAATTATACTCAGATATAACCAAACAGTAAGTGCACAGCATAGTACCTTGGGAGCAACTGTATGCAGTGAGCTTCCTTAAGCAAAATACTATTGTTGCCCCACACTGTATCTGGAAGGAAAAACAGAGAAAATAAACACTGTGGTATTCTTTTTTTTTTTTTTAATTTACTTATTTGACAGAGGGAGAGAGATCACAGGAGGCAGAGAGGCAGGCAGAGGGGCGGGGGGAGCAGGCTCCCCACTGAGTAGGGAGCCCCATGCGGGCCTCGATCCCAGGACCCTGAGATCATGACCTGAGCCGAAAGCAGAGGCTTTAACCCATTGAGCCACCCAGGCGCCCAACACTGTGGTATTCTTAACAGAATTCTTACCCAATCTTGACATGTTTTTAAAACTAAAATGTATGGATAAAACTCTTAGTGAACTTCAGAATGAAAGTGGCACATATGTATCAAACATCTTTGTTGAGAGGCTCGTAAGAAAGATGCATTTTTAGAGTGGCTGCACCAGCTAAGTCAATCAGAGAAAGACAATTATCATATGATCTCTCTGATATGAGGAACTTGAGGGGCAGGGTGGGAGGTCGTCGGGGGTAGGGAGGGAAAAATAATGAAATAAGATGGGATGGGGAAGGAGACACACCATAAGAGACTCCTAATCTCACAAAACAAACTGAGGGTTACTGGGGGGTGGGAGGGTAGGGATAGGGTGGATGGGTTATGGACATTGGGGAGGGTTTGTGCTTTGGTGAATGCTGTGAAAGATGTAAGCCTGATGATTCACAGACCTGTACCCCTGGGGCAAAGAATGAATAAATGAATGAATAAATAAATAAATGAATGAATAAATAAATAAATAAATAAATATAAAAATAAAAAAAGAAAGAGAAAAATTAAAAAAAGAAAAAAGAAAAAGAACAAACTTTTCTTTTTTAAAAGAAAAAGTAATAAAAATTGAAAAAATGTGAGCAAAATTGAACAAAGAATGTTTTTTTCTTTGCTTTTAAATAGGAATAAGTGCTAATTTGGTGATATTTCATGCTCATATTGTAAATAAACTGTATAAAAAAACATGTGCGCGCACACACACACACACACAACCATTTTCCAGAACTTTTGATGCTTTCCTGATTCATGTTTTTAAATGATGTCATGCCCTTAATTTGACAATACAAAATACAAGCATTTCTTCATGTAAAAGACATCGTTTTCTTGACACATAAAGAGTTTTTATAAACTGCCAAGAATAAGCTTAATAACACAAAAAGAAAACAATAAAACAATCTAATATAAATAACACAAAACCCAATAGAAAATGGGCAGGAGAGATATGAACAGAAAGTCCACAATAAAAGAAATACTTTGTTCAACTTTGTTTGATAAGTTATATCAAACAATAAGACACCATTTTGGCCTATCAGTCAAAATTTGGAAGACACTGTCAAAGAACATATATTTCATTGGCCCCCAGATCACAATAAACATTGGAGGTAGCTCAAATGTTGGTCTCAGTGCTCTTCATAAAGAGTACAATTGTTTTTTTCCCTTTATTCTTCCTTTATCCCCAGGCTGTGATTTTTCTCACTTTGCCCTCTTCATATTTTTCCTCCAGCAACAATGTTGGCTATGTCTACACAGAATTCCTAACCCAAATAGTTGAATCAAAATATTTTTTAGATTGTATATATAACATTAGAGAAGAAAAATTCAATGAATCTGAATTCCTATGTAGAGAAAGTTACAACCAGTAGTCCCATGAGGATACTCATTACTAAGACCTTAGGTTTTTTTTTGTTTTGTTTTGTTTTGTTTTACGATTACTTATTTATTTATTTTAGAGAAAGAGAGAGAGCATGCATGTGTGAGTTGGGCGGGGAGGATCATAGAGAGATAATCTTCAATTAGACTTCTCGCTGAGCCCAGAGCCCACAGGGGGGTCGATCTCACGACCCACGAGATCATGACCTGACCTGACCAAGAGTCAGATGTTCAACTGACTAAGACACCCAAGCACCCCTAAACCCTAAACCCTAAGCCCTTAGGTTTTAAATACACTATTTCCACAGTTGTCGACTTTCTTTGAAAAGAGCTGTCGAGATGAGATTGGCAAAGCTATCCTTTTGGACATGAGTCAATGAGGAACAAAAAGAGAAGAGGGAGGTCATTTAAATGAATTTGATTTCCAATTTAGATAAACTTTTATTTTGGAAAAAAAAGTGAGTTAGCTTATCTATGAAATTTTTACCAAAATTACTTTTTAATTTAATGTAAATTTTTATTTTATTTTATTTTATTTTAAAGATTTTTTATTTATTCATTTGACACAGAGAGAGAGATTACAAGTAGGCAGAGAGGCAGGCAGAGAGAGAGGAGAGAGGAGGAAGCAGGCTCCCCGCTGAGCAGAGAGCCCGATGTGGGCCTCGATCCCAGGACCCTGGGATCATGACCTGAGCTGAAGGCAGCGGCTTTAACCCACTGAGCCACCCAGGCGCCCGTAAATTTTTAAATGTAAATAATTTTCCATACATTTTCATGCTTTACAGAACTTACCACATTTAATTCTCATAATAATCTTATGACATAGTGCTGTTAATATTCCTAGTGTACAGATGTAGATGCTGATGTTTACAGATTAAAGAATTTGTCTAAAATCACATGACTAGTAATGATGAGCTTTGATTCAAACCCAGGCAATCTCTTTCTAAAATCTGGATTCTTGAATACTGTTATTCAGTCTATAAACTATTGCTTTGTCTAGAAAATAATTTTGTTTGCCCTCATGCTATGGATCCAAATGCATTTCCACAGAGATGAATTTTCTTTTTTAGACTCTACTGCTCCTTTGGGTAAGGCTGGTATTCAGTGATGTCTAGAGAGGGCAAGGATCATCTGCTCTGTGCTTTCCTCACCTCTAAGTTCTCCCAGTAGACTAGCTTCAAATGCGTCTCTTGGTTGGATGTGCTCCAAAATGTTCTCTTTCATCTCTGCTTGAGAATGCTAATCAGCTTGAATCATCAAGCAAAATTCCCCATTAAAAAACAAAACAAAACAAAAGTAGACCAAGTCCAGTGGTACATCAGAAGTTTGGCTAAGACCTCAGGGAAAGAGTCAAATGTCTGCCCTGTGCCATGACCTCTACACAGATATTTTCTACCTAGCTTAAGAATATAGAACAAAATGGAGAAAAATTTCAGAGAGATAGATTTCAGCTTCATCTGCACTAAGCTTATCAAGAATTGGAGTTCCCTCGGGAAGAAATGAGATCCCTTGTCAATGGAGGTATACAAGCAAAGGATGAATAATTACTTGGCAGAAATGTAAGCGGGTCTCAAAACTCAGATGAAGATTTAAACTAGTTCAGAAGTTTTCCTTCTTTTTTTTCTTTTAATTTTGTTATGTTAGTCACCATAGGGTACATCATTAGTTTTTGATAGAGTGTTCCACAATTCATTGTTTACATATAACACCCAGTGCTCCATGTAATCCATGCCCTCCTTAATACCCATCACCAGGCTCACCCATTCCCCAACCTCCTCCCTTCTAAAACTCTCCTTTTGTTTCCCAGAGTCCATAGTCTCTCATGGTTCGTCTCTCACTCTGATTTCTCCCCCTTAATTTTTCCCTTCTCTTAATGTCCTCCATGCTATTCCTTATATTCCACAAATAAGTGAAACCATATGCTAATTGACTTTCTCTGTTTGGCTTATTTTACTTAGCATAATCTTCTCCAGTCCCAGCCAAGTTGATGCAAAATTTGGGTATTCATCCTTTCTGATGGCTGAGTAATATTCCACTGTGTGTATGGACAACATCTTGTTTATCCATTCGTCTGTTGAAGGGCATCTTGGCTCTTTCCACAGTTTGGTTATTGTGGACATTGCTGCTATGAACATTGGGGTACATATGGCCCTTCCTATCACTAGTTCAGAAGTTTTCAACTTTGCTTTCTCATACATTGCTAAGGCCACAATCATGCATATGGTACATCACAGGTAATGTACTACCACTAATATAGAAAAATATTCATTATTTATTTTTTAAACTTATAAATTAAAGTGGTTCTGTGTCCATTTCTTGATAATAATCAAACAAAACTATTGGAGAGAGATGGAATAGCTAAGAGAATTGAAAGAAAAGAACTGCATATACCCACAAATCAAATTATCTTTATAGTGTATAAACTCGACTGACCTACATCAGTGGGAGAGTCTTATCCTTGTCTACATTATTCTTCCTTTTACTGTGCACAGAGCAGAACTTTTCCAGCCTTGGATCCAAACTGGGGTGTTTGAGGGCACAATTAATAGGTCATATTGCTAAGACTAAGTCTCTGTAATTTATGGTACAAGAATGATAGGCTGGCACCTTTGGTTCTCTCTGAGGATGTTTCAAGGGGTGAAATAATAGAGCTACTTCACTTCTAGAAGAAGTTAGGCCATCTGTGTGAGACTCAAGCAGAGAAATCCAGAGGGGGGGGAGAGAGAGAGAGAGAGAGAGAGAGAGAGAGAGAGAGAGGCATTTCCCTAGCACTAATAGATGGGGATAAAGTAAGGACTTATCTGAGGAAATTCTTAACCAAGCATGAGGTATGTGTATATATATGTATTGGGGAAAGGGGTAGGGAGATCTAGATAAACTGAAAAAAAAAATGCAGTGCCTTGCAGTGGAGCCAGAGTCCTGGACTCAGGGTCATATGGAATTACTGTGGTATCTGGGGCCTGGGGCACAGCACATTTACTGTAGCACTGGTACCAATGTCTGATGTGTAGGCATATGTGACTCACCAACAGAACTAGGATCTGGGTCTCTGGGGCTCACCATGGTTACTTGAGAGTTGGGGGAGGCAGGACACAGCAATGGGCATGGGCCCACAGATGATAGGGAGTACTACTAGCCTGGGCCCAGGAAGTCTGTCAAGCAGCATCCTAACCCCTGGGAATGGCAGGTCTAAGTCCCAACTCAGGCCCCAGAGGACAGGGTGTAGAGTAGCAGCAGCACAGCTCTGGTGATAGTGGGTCACATGTGTAACTCAGGACCCATGAGGCAGAGTACAGAGCACTAGCTGCATAGCCTCAGTGGGGAAGGGTCATTAGGACTCAGGAGGCAATTGCTCCTCAGCCTTTGGCTAAGATCAAGTGTAGGACTCAGGAGGCAGGGTGTAGGACAATGGCAACTCTAATTCTGTATAGATGGTAGGCACTGTGGTACCCCAATCAAGAAGAGCAGGGCACAGCAACAACTTGGGCCATTTGGAGCAGATCTCAGCACAGGAACACCTTCAGCCCCAGGAAGGAGATGAAGTAGTAGGGACTCCAGGTGGATCTATCTGCTGAGTTCAGCATCAGTGAAGACTGCAGGGGTCCTCAGTCACAAAGGCTACAGATGTCCAGGAAGGTGACAAGGATTTCTGGGGTCCTCCTGTTTGCCTTTTCCCATGGGGTGAATCCCCTCTGAGGGGATCCTGGCACTCAGCTGCTCCAGACTGGGGGTTGGGGTGATGCAAGTAAGTGCTTCCTATACTCCTCTATGCCACAATGCTCAGTTTTCACACTCTCCAGAATTTCTGCTGCTTTTTCACTGTAGTCCAGAGCTCTCCCAGAGATATTTTTGTTAATTTCTAGTTATCTTTGTTTAGTCATTTTCATGAGAGAGACAAGTGTTTGATCCTTCTGGTCTACCATCTTGCTGATATCTCACCTTGTGAAATTTCAACTACACACAATTTTAAAATGTCAATTATATCTCATAGAGCTGGAAGAAAAAGAATATGTTCTTTAAGCAGAAAAGCATATCAGAGTACAGCTTGGACCTACACAAAGAAATGATGAATACTGGAAATGGACTAAGTGAAGGTAAAATTGAATTCATTTTTTCCTTACTTTAAAGAAGATTGATTAAAGCAAAAATAGTAGCAGGACACTGTGCAAGTACAGTATACATAAAAATAAAAGCACAAGTGGTGGGAAGGAGAAATATCGGGAATACATTGTTGTAAAATCATTATACTACACATGAAGTGATATATTATTTGAAGCTCGACTTTAAGTAAATATGTATATTTTAAACCCTGGAGCACCTACTAAAATTATTTTAAGAGGGAAGCATTGCACACAAGTCAGTAGAAAAGATAAAATGAAATAATTTAAAATGTTTCATTAACAACAGAAAAGATAATAAGTGGGGAGGGACAAAGAACTAAAGGAAAGAATAGAAAACAGCTAGCAAGATGATAGATTTTAATGGAGTCATATACATATAGTCTAAAGACAACAGTTAAAAGACAAAAATTTTCACAGTAGATAACAAAACAAGACTCAACTCATTCTTTCTACAAGAAATTCTCTTTAAATATAAAAGCATAGATAGATTAAAAATAAAGGATGGAGAAAGATACGCCATACAAACACTGCAGAAAAGAAGCTGAAGTAGCTACATTAATATCAAATAAAACAGAATTTAGAACAAGAAAGATTATCAAGGATAAAAATAGGATAATACATATGATTTTAAAAGTCAGTTTTCTAAGAAGACATGACAGTCTTAACTTCAAACTGAATTGATGAGTTTCAAAGTACAGGAGGCAAAAACTGATAGACTGAAACAGACCATCAAAATTTATAATTAAAGACCTCAACACTCCTCTCTCAGTAATTGATGGAACAAGCAGAAAAAATCAGTAAGAGGATACAAGACCTGTATAACACTATTAAACAACTAGATTTAATTGACATTTATAAAGAATACACCCAAAAGGAGCAGGAACACTCCTTTTCAGGTGTATGTGGAATATTCACCAACATAGATCATTTTCAGAACTATAAAAGAAACCTCAACAAATTAAAAAACGGAAATCATATGATGTATGTTCTCATATTAGAACAAAATTAAGCTAAAATTCATTAGTAAAAAGATGTCTGGAAAATGCCAAAATTTCTGAAAATTAAACAATACACTTCTAAATAACCTGTGGATCAAGGTGTGAGTTTCAAAGAAACTTAAAATATCTTAAACTGTATCAAATACAAAACAACATATCAAAATTTGTGGGATGCAGCTAAAGCAGTGCTTAATGGGCAATTAATAGCATTTAATGCTTATTGAGGAAAAGAAACTCTCAAATCATCCAAGCCTCTACCTTAAAAACTAGAAAAAGAAGAGCAAACTAAAAGTAAGCCAAAAGAAGAAAATAAATATAAGAGCAAAAATCAATTGAGAAGAGGAAAACAATAGAAAAAAAATCAATAAAATCAAAAGATAGTCCTTGCAAAAACTTAATAAAAATTCATATATCTCTAGCCAGACTAACCAAAAGAAAACACAAATTATCAATATCAGGAACAGAAGAGGGATTATCACAGTATAACCTATAGACATTAAAAAAATAAAATGGCACTTGTGATGAGCACTGGGTGCTGTATGTAAGTCCTGAATTTCTAAATTCTACACCTGAAACTAATATTACACTGTCTGTTAACTAACTAGCATTTAAATAAAAAAATTATAAATAAATAAATAAATATGGGGGAAAAAGGAAATAATACAAACAATTCCATATCCATAAATTTCAAATGGATCAGTTCCTTGAAAGACATAAATTACCAAAACAGAAAGAAAGCGATAACCTGAAAATCCTTTATCTATTAAAGAAATTGAATTCATAGTTCAAAATCTTCCAAAAAGAAAACTGGGCCCAGATCATTGCACTGTCAATTTCTACCAAAAACTTGAAGAATAAATATATAAAATATTAACTGACGGAAAAGAGAATATTGTTTCAATGTCAGTTCTCTCCAATTTGATCTATAGATTCATTGCAATCTCTATCAAAATCCAAGCAGACTTTTTTCAGAAATATTTTTTAAAAAGATGATAGCTGATTCTAAAATTCTAAAATTTAAGAATGTATGTAACAAGCAAATGAACTAGAATAGGCAAAATATTTTTGAAAAATAAGGATAAAGTTGGAGGACTCACATTATCTGTTTCTGAGAATCAAATTTACAATAAATTAAGACCATGTAGTATTGGTGAATGATAGACACAAAGATCAATGAATAGAACAGAGAGCCCACAAACAAACCCACACATATAGAATTCAGTGATTTTTAACAAAGTTGTAAAGACAGTTATGGAGTAAAGACAGTCTTTTCAACAAATGATGCTTAAATAATTGCATATCCAAAAAAACTGAACTCTGACCTATACACCACATCTTATACAAAAACAAACTCAAAATGGATCATGTACCTAAATCTAAAATGTAAAACTATGACACTTCTATTAAAAAAATAGAAGAAAATATGTGTAACCTTTGGTTAGGCAAAAGTCTTTAGCTACAACAGCATAAGCATAATCCATAAAAGAAAAAAATAAGTTGGACTTTATTAAAATTACAAACTTTTGCTATGTGAAAGAAACTGTTAAGAGAAAAGACAAGCCAAAGACTTGGCATATCTGCATCTCACATTTCTGACAAAGCACTTTAATCCAGAATATATAAAGAACTCTTAAGATTCAATAACAAGAAATGATCCATCTAATTTAAAATATGGGTGAAAGGATCTGAGACTTCAGTGAAGGAGAGAGATGGCAAATAAGTATATTAAAAATTGTCTAACATCACTAACTATTAAGGAATTACAAACTAAAACCACAATCAGATTTAGTACTTCAAATACTTATTAGAATGGCTAAAACAAACAAACAACAACAAACGCAATACCAAGTTTAGGCAATGATGTAGAGCAATTAAATTCCCGTATATTGTCGGTGGGAATATGAAATGCAGAGGTCATTTTGGAAATAGTTTGGAGGTTTCTTACAAAGTTAAACCCAAAACTACCATACTTTACGTAAATGTAAAAAGAATAATAATAAACCAGGATGTGGCAGGAAAGATGGAACTCAGCTTGTGGCAAATAAGTTTAAATGAATTTCAAATGAATCACATAGCCACACTGAACAGTTTGGAGACAATGTAGTCGGCCTAAGTAACTTTGGAAAACAATGTTTTGAGAAGGTAGTACTATTAGGCTAAAGATGGAAAGCATTATACACAAATACTCTTGCTAGTAAATTTGTTTAGGATGGGAGCATAGGTTAGAAATTCTGAAACACTATTTGTGTATAAGGTTGAACAAATAAATATATGCATTGTAAGTAATGAGAGTCAAGTTTCTCACTGTCATAAAAAGTAGTTAAAAATAAGGAAAGAGGGAAGACTAGAATGGACCCTACAGTGCTGGATTAAAGTTGAAGGTATCAATATGGAATGGATAAACAACTATAGGTCTGTATGTATGCATGAGTTAGTACACATGCATGTTTTTCCTAGCTCCATCCACTGAGAGAACTTAGAAAGAGTGAGACTTCAATAGCAATAACCACCGCTAACACCCAGACTGTCTAAGTTACATTCTCCAATAAAAGGAACCAGCCTTCTTGAAGAACTGGTTGGTTTCTGGGCTGGAGTAGAGGAATATGCACCATGGGCCTTGAGTATCTTGTGGTGCCAGAAAGTAAGGAAGAGCCCAAGTGCTCAAAAATCAAACAAAACAATAAAAACCCAAATGATAGCATATGGAAATGCCACAGGAGCCAATGTGGAAATGCTGCCAATGATCCAAAATTCAAACAATCAAGTAACAGAATAAATAAAATAATACTGGATCATAATCCAAGTAACAAAAATGTACACAAGCATACTGAATAAATACATGAAGGAGAGGTGATAACTCTTCCTTGCAGAAGAATTCCAACTAATGCATGTAAAAAGTATGTGAGGAAATATAAAATCACCATTAAAGCATTACAGTAGGCAAGGTCCATCCATGGATGCTTGAATTGGTGAGTAAAAGTTTAAGCAGAAACAGAATATCTGCATAATCCCAAAGTATCTTCTCAAAAATATTTAGTAATTTCAAAAGAGAAAATGTTTACGGTGGAAAGTCCAGGCAGCCAGCCAGGCAATGGATGTTAGCCAAGTGGTCAAGGTTAACATCAGCAACAACACACACTGATACAAGGTACCCCTAATACGTTCCTGGAGTAGTGCACCTCACCTCTGCCGCATTCTTCCCAATAATGTCTAACGTCAATAAAATCAAGAGAAAATATCAGACAAATTCAAATTTCTCAACATTCTACAAAATAATTGGCAAGTCCTCTTCAAATGTGTCAAGGTTGTGAAAGACTAGGGAAGACAGAGGAACTGTTACAGATTGGAAATGACTAAGGAAACATAAAATTAAATGCAATGTGAAATCCTGGGACAGAAAAAGGGCATTTACTTAGTAAAATCTAAGTAAGTTCTACACTTTGTTAATAGTACTATACCAAAATTAATTTCTTGGTTACATTAGCTGTTAGCATAAGCATATACTACATGAAGGCTATAGGTACTATTTTTGTAGGTCTTCTGCAAATTTAAAATCATTTCAAAATAAAAATAATTTTCCAAAAGTAAACAACAGCTTATATGGTTATAAAAATTATCTTTTATATCTAGAAGAAAAGCCCCATTCTCTGCTTTCCAGGTAACAAGTGTAGCATCTTTCATACCAAAAGCTTGTCATTTAAAGAAAAAAAGAGCTGCCTCCTATAACAATTATTTCCTATTCATTCTCTCTCTCAGGTTGTTAAGACTTTATCCTTGTTCATGAATTCATTGGCTTTTCATGGGGATAAAAAACCAAGGGAGAAAGAAATCATTATGAAGGTGAAGAAATGAGGAAAATTCTGTTCTCTGGAAAAATTCCAAGCTGGTAAAGCCCTATTTTTAATGTTCGTTATTGCTCACTTGCATATGTATGTACATACGTAGAATCACCTGAGCCTGATGAGAGTCATGAATCTCTGGATTAAATATTGCTTGCTCTCACTGCTTTTGGACTCTCTCCGGTATCTGTGATCAATGCACTGCTGCACTTGGACCTTTTTCAAATTCCCACTCATTTTAACTATTTCCTTGTGCCAAGGGAGGAAGATTTGAGGGAATAATGGAGATAACCTCACATGGTTTCCTCAATGGGTTTCAAGAACAGACCCAGCCCGAGCTTCCAAATGGGGAAGGCAGGCCAAGGCATGTTGAGCTCCATGGAATCAAGTGATTGGAGAGCTATAGGGGCCCATATCAGGTCACCTATCTTCCTAAAGGACTTGCCCTATTCTATAAATCTTTCTCCTTGAACAATATCTCGGTGTCAACATCCCACCAATTAAATTGGGAGAAATAAGTGTGTATTGGGAAGTAAAGGAAGAGGGGCTTTTTATCATCAGGTTGCCTTATAAATGGAACTTGGCAGTCACCTGGGAGGACATGATTCTGACACTGTTTACTTGGCTACAAAAAGGGAGAGATGGCTGCCCTTCTCCATGTCATAGACTTGTTGTAAGGAAACAATGGAATAATTAAAAAATGGCATGATAAAAATGTAGATCAGTTTTCTCTGAAATGTTTGGATTCTCTCTTTTCCATTCTCATTGCCTTCGGGGTAAAATGAATATCCTTTGAACACGTTTAACAAAGCCCTTCATATCTAACTCCAACCCTCCTCTTATCTCTGGGCACTCCTCTCTTCACATCCCTTATCCAGTCACACGGGACAGTGCCTTATTCTCTTTCCCACGTTATTGCCTTTAACATACTTCTCTTCCTTCCTGGAATAGTTCTCTCTGTTCTTATCCATTCATGTCTCTACTTCAACTGAGTAATTTTTGCTTATCTTTTAGGTTTCAACTTATATATTTCTTTCAAAAACCCTTTGCCCAAATCCCCAGAACTTGGTCCCACTGCTCTGCTTTAATATGTACATCTCCTACCACATCGTAAATTCCTAGAATGAAAGAACCTGCCTTTTTCACCATTACGTGTATACCTGTCTACTAATAGGGTCTAGCACACAGTAGCTTCTCAATAAATCCTTATTGAATGAATGAATGAACGAATGAACGAATGAGAGATGAATAAATGCATGCTTTCAATACAAGTTCTTTGATAAAGGTCCTATTCAGGGGACTGAGATGTGGGGAAAGTTTTCCAAAGACTAAACTGATGGAATAATTAATGAATATGCAAGAGAAAATTGTGTAGAGGAAAGTCATTTTAAACCAGGAAGAATCTAAAACTTAAATCCTGAGCTTACTATTATTATTGTTATTATTATTTTAGCAATTATAATATTACAGCAGCTTACACTTATGTATCCTAACTATATGCTCAGCATTTGGCCAAGTGCTTTGTACATACTAGCATTTTTAATCTCCGCCACAACCGTCTGAAATCAATACTGGTTTTAGCCCCTTTTACAGATGAGAAAACAAAATCAGAGAGGTTGGGTTGCTTGTCCAAAGCCATACCACTGTTAAAGAGCAGAGTCATAATTCGTATCCAAGAATGCTGGACCTCAGAGCCTGAATTGTTAGAAGATACATTCTCCCAACTCACCAAGTCCCCCTTCTACCTCCCCTGCCAGACAACCAACCTCCAAGGTCTTCCAGGTCCCCAAAGTGCAACAAAACTAGTTTAAATCCAATCCTGGCTGAACTCTTGAGTTGGGACTCTCCGTGGTTCCCCCCTCATCTTCTCACGCACTAATAAGGCTACCCTATCGAGTGGTTCTGATTGCAGCTTCTCTCTGCTTAAACCTGGGGCAACGATTTCTCTCACGGATCCCTATCTGAACTGCTAAGTTTATGCTTTAATACAATTATGTAGCTCTCACTCCCCTAGAGATCCTCTTTTTTCTTCATTTGCTTCCAATAAAGAGACATTATTTGTTTGGGAGCTTTCCAGAATAACATGAATCCATCTTTTGAAAACTAGTCCCTGCATCTGGAAAATTGAATGATGCCTTGGTGTTGGTTTAGCAAGAGTCAGTCTGTGGAAACAGCATTGTTATTTTATTATCTTTAATGCTTTTAAGCCATATTAAGCAGATTTAATTTCCAAAGATGTCTTTTCTTGCCACCACCACTCCCCCCTTTTTTAAATAGACAAGTCAGTTTCTACTTTCAAACTGGTTGCTTTCAAATATGCCACTGAGCATTGATTTGGCCACTTAGCTGAATTAGCCACATGGTCCATCTGTACCTTCCTGCCCTTCCCCAGCAAAACAGGTGTTGCCTTTAACATAATGAGAAGGCTTTTTCTTATCAGACCACTTCTTATCATAAAATTAAATACACACACATCCCAGAATCTCAAATCCATCATATAAATAAAAAAGCACACGACCTCAATCCACAAACAGCAATTCTCTTAAGAAAGAGACGTCTGACACTCCCTAATGCATGAACCAGAGAGATTTTGATCACCCTAGCCTTCCCAGTATGGCTTTTTACTCTTTGCATCAATACATGCTCTAACTGGAGATGCTCACAGTGCCAGCATGCGATAGCTTCAGTAATCATCTCATCTGCAGACCAAGAGACTGCTCTGTTTCTTCACACCCCAGGTAAGATTCTGAACCTTGGAAAAGCTAAAAACAGCTGGGCACTGGTTATTCACTTGTGTTCCCTATCCTTGAATAAAGCAAATAAAAACATACTGCAAAGATAAGACTTCTTTATTTTAAAGAAGAAAATTTTTATAAAGAATTAGCTCCTATATTCAAAAATTCATAAAGTAAAATTCCAACTCAAACATTGAAACACATCGCCATGATTATAGGACTAAATAACAATGGAGTGAGGGGGCAGAATAAAAAGATTCCCATGAATTTTCTTTCCTAAACCAAATTTTTTAATCAAAGACTAAATTTGTTTGCAAAATGTGTGCTTTAGCATGAACACAATTAATTGTTTAAAAAATAATAAACAATAAGGGTTTATGGAACTGAGAGTAAACCCTGACAATTCTATTAAGTTGACTGTAGGTCATAAAAGGGGATTCTAGGAGCGCCTGGGTGGTTCAGTGAGTTGGGCCTCTGACTCTTGGTTTCAGCTCAGGTCACAATTTTGGGGTCCTGGGATCCAGCCCCATGTCTGCTCCCTGTTCAGCAGGGAGTCTTCTTGTCTCCCTCTTCCTCTGTCTCTACCCCTGCTCATGTTCTCTCTTTCTCTCTGAAATACATAAATACATTTTTTTAATTTTTTAAAAAAGGGGGAATTATAAAATATAAAAAACCTAAGGTCTGATGCTAGAAATGATCCAGTGTTATTTCACATCCCTTGTCAACTAGCTGGAGGATGAGATCTCTGTCTTTTTCATTAAATTATAACAAATGGTCTGCAGTGGGATCTTAATATAGAAGAGCTCCCACCAACTGCTGATAAGAATCATCTACATGGTCAAAAGAAAGAGCTTCAGTTTTACTTTTTCTCTTTTTCTTCGATTATAATCCATTCTACCCAATAATTTAATTGTTGTTTTTTTTTTTAAAGATTTTATTTATTTATTTCACAGAGGGAGAGAGATCACAAGGAGGCAGAGAGGCAGGCAGAGAGAGAGAGGAGGAATCAGGCTCCCCGCTGAGCAGGGAGCCTGATGCGGGCCTCGATCCCAGGACCCTGAGATCATGACCTGAGCCGAAAGCAGAGGCTTTAACCCACTGAGCCACCCAGGTGCCCCCAATAATTCAATTGTACAAACATTGCACACCTATTAGGAGCAAATGACAGTGTGAGATGTGCACAGAAAGACCCCAGGCGCTTAAAGTAACAAAACTTTCCTTTATTTGTATGTTAACTAAAGACATATTTATTACCAACAGCAGAAGCAGCACAACGCTATTAAATCTACTATGTGTAAATATATTTAGGAAAAAATCTTTTTCCCCTCTTTTCCTTCATGCCTAATTATCTTTAACACTACTATTTCAGCATTTGCTCCTGTTTGTGGATCCTTAGGGATCCAGAGAGATGTGAGACGTGGTTCCAGACTTTGAGGTCCCTACTCGGAACCTCCTGCAAATATCTAGCCAAGAAAAATCCAAATGATTTAAAGATGAATAGTAAAAAAGGACTAAGTACAGAATTGATGCAAATATACTGTGGCAAAAAAAAGTGGAGAAGGGCAGCAAAATTCACTGACAGATAAAGAACACTCACTAGAAAAGTATTAAAAGAAAGCAGACTTTTTTTTTAAGTGACCAGACTTCATTTCATGAATTTAAAAACAATAAAGAAACACTCATGCTTACAAAAAAATACTACAAAGCAGAGACACAGAATGCCGGGTAATGGATGATAAGACTATAGATGATGAAATAAGAACTGGTAGAGCTAGTAAGAAATACAAAAAAATGTTTGAAAAATAGAAACCTTCCACCATTGAACAAACGAATGGAAGGACAGACACTCTAGGATGTTCACTAAGAGAAATAATAGACAACAATAAGAAAGGCAAACAATGTGGAATTAAGAGTTTAAAAGGATTAATTATTAAAGATACTCATAAAAAAAGGATAAGAAGTTGCAGCAATCATGTAATTGGAGTCCACAGTCAATAAAACAAAGGCAATGGACCAGAACACATATGGAGAATAAGATCTAAGAAAACTTTAGAGATGGCTGAATTTACCCACTGAAAGACGTTAGCATGTACCAGAAAAAATTGATACAATAAGATAAACAATGATAATATCTGGGAAAGTCTTGAATTTTAAATATGTTTTTTTTTAAGATTTTATTTATTCATTTGACACAGAGAGAGAGATTACAAGTAGGCAAAGAGGCAGGCAGAGAGAGAGGAGAGAGGAGGAAGCAGGCTCCCTGCTGAGCAGAGAGCCCGATGTGGGCCTCGATCCCAGGACCCTGGGATCATGACCTGAGCTGAAGGCAGCGGCTTTAACCCACTGAGCCACCCAGGTGCCCGAAAGTCTTGAATTTTAAAGACAAAGAATACTCTGGGGTCAGTGAAACACATTAAGTCACTTATAAAGTGGAGAAAAATGCTCCCAGTTTTCCACTTCAATATTCAATAGCAAGAGACAGTAAGAAATACCTATATTATTATTTGGAAACTTTACCTCAAAAAAAAAAAGGTGAACAAATATTGAACTCTGTTTAATAATATGCATGCTGAAGTATTTGGGGTACAGGTTATACAATATCTATTGCTTATTTTTAAATGCATGAAAAAATAAAATGGATTGAAGAAGTAATGGACAGATGGCTAGGTATGTGATAAAGCAAATACAGTAAAATATTAATTGTAAAATCCTGATCGTGAGAATATGAGATACTTATTGTAAAGCCCTGTAGCTTTTCTCAATATTTGAGGGTTGTGAATCTTTAGCCTTAAGTATTTCTACAATAAGATAAAGAATGAAAACAAAAGAATTTTATATGATTTAAAAAGTTATAAATAAAACAATAAAATAAACCAAAAGAAAGCATAAGGAGGTAAGAGAAGTAAAATCAGAAAGTAATGAGTTATACAACAAAATAGGAAAACTAATGACAAAGTCAAAAGCAAGTTATTTTTTAACTTTGAATTTTGCAATACTTTTTGGTATGCAGAAAAATTGCAAAATCAGTACAGAGAGATCCTGTATGCCCATTATTGCACTTCTCCAATGTTAACATAGTGCAACTATTGAAACCAGACAATTAAACAAATGCAATACCACTAACTAATCTACAGACTTCATTCAAACTTTGTCAGTTTTCCCACAAATATCCTTTTTCTGGCCCAGGATGCATTCCACGATTCCACATTGGCATTTAGTTGTTTAGTCTCCTCCAATATGTGATAATTCCTAGCCTTTTCTTAACTTCATGGCCTTGACATTTTTGATGAGTATTTGTTAGCTATTTTTTGGAACATCCCCCAATTTGGGTTCCTCTAGTATTTTCTCATAATCGGATTCAAGTTTGCATCTTTGGCAAGAATATCTCAGAAGTACACTATATCAGAACATACCGATGTCTGTATGTCTCATTACTGATGATGTTAACTTCATCAGTAGGAGGTATCAGAAGGAGGCATATGCCATGTTTCTGCATTGTAAAGCTACTATTTTCCCCCTTGTAGTTAATAAATGTCTTCTGCGGAAATATTTTGAGACTGTAAATATCTTGTTTTTCACTGATTAATTTTAGTACCCATTGATTACAATTATTGCAGTCTCTGGCTAATAGTGCTTTCTCTGTTTATCATTCCTTCTACATTTATTAATGGAGAGCTACTATAAGGAAGAGCTGTGTCTCTCCCTATTTATTCATTCAATCATTTACTTATATCAACAGAAACCCATGAATGATTTATTTTATTTTACAGATTATAATGCAATCTATCACTATTAATTTTCTTGTCCAAATTGTCTGTGTTGGATACTGGGAGCTTCTTCAAATTGTTTCCAGTGTCCTTTCAAACATGTCCCCATCAATGAAAAAATATTTCCTTACTTCTGGAGTCAGTTTTTTCTAGGCTCATCTTGTCTATTTTCTCTGCTGCATCCTTGAAATCCATTATTTCTTAAAGAAGCCCTGGTTCCTACTATTGGAGAATGATCTATGGAAAGCACAACTGAAGTGCTAGGTTCAGTGTCTATCCCCTCTCTGTGGACACACCTAAGAAGTATCTGTATGTATACTAACACCTGCGTACACACATATCTAGATTTACTTCTGTATCTATGTGTATATATTAAAAAGTATTAGTTCGTATTAATATCTCTAATATTAATCCAAAACCACACAGCCTATTCTTTGCCTTCTCCCTTTCCTTACTTTAACTCGTTTCTCTGAAAGTAAGAAACCTGCTTCCATTACATGTATTAATTTGCACAGTTCTAGTATATGCATAGTTTCAGGCTTGCTCACCATATCCCTGAGAACCACATTTAGTGGCCAGCATACAATATTTGTATACAGTTCTTTTTGTCATTAGCCTTGTAGTGTACAGTAAAAATACTGTTTCCAGAGTTACTTAGGTTTGTTCTTTTCTTCCCCATCCCCTTCAGTGTGCTTGTTATTCATCTGTAATACAGTTAGTTTCATTTGTGATTTTTATATTCTATTTTGGATTCCACCCATATCCCAGTGGAATTGTTTTTTTCAGTATGTGAAGCATTACCATTGTTCTAAGCATCAAAGCTATACAAAAACATTCTTAGTAATCCATTGTTCCCCACTCATCTCTCCTACCCCATTCTCATTCCCTCATGCTTTTCACCCCACTACTAATCATCCCTGTAGGCAACCAATCTTAGTTTATGGTTTACCCTTCCTATATTTCTTTTGCCCAAATAAGAGATATACATATATTTTTAAGTATCCTTTCCTTTCTTACCTGAAGGTTTACATATTTTTTGGCCTTTTAAAACCTGGTTATTTTGAAACTAAAATAAAAGATAAACTACCTAACCTAAACAAGAAAAAGAAAAAAACAAGTTTTTCAAATAAAATTATAAAAGTTTTACAAAGTAAGAAACAATTTACTCAGATCTTTGTCAATAAATTTGAAAACATAGATAAAATGGATAACATTCTTGGAAAATATACTTTACCAAAACAGACTCTAAAAAGGATAGAAAAAATGTAAAACTCTGATTTTCAAAGAAGACACAGAGAAATAGTTTGGTTATAATCATTCTCCATTCCTGGATCTCTACATGTCCAGATAAAAAGAATTTTAATAGTAGGGTGCCTGGGTGGCTCAGTTGATTAAGCGTCTACCCTCAGCTCGGGCCATGATCCCAGGCTCCTGATATGGAGCCCAGAGTTGGGATGCTTGCTCAGTGGAGAGCCTGCTTCTCCTCTGACCCTCTCACTGCTTGTGTTCTCTCTCTCGCAAATAAAATCTTTTTAAAAATTAAATAAATAAAAGAATTTTATTCTAACACTTTTATTCTATTCTATTTATACTAAGAGAGCAAAGAAAATGAAGTTATATGAAATGCTCAATTAAAGTCAGTGAAGGAAAGGAGTAGAAAACAAAAAAGACACAAAGAAAAAGGGAAATGAATATAACTAATTACAAATATAGTAGATATTAATCCAACTATGTCAACAATCGCTTTATAATTTTAAATATTTTATTTATTTATTTATTATTTGAGAGAGAGAGGGCATATGCACAAAAGTGGGGGGGAGGGGCAGAGGAGGAAAGAGAGAGAGAATCTCAAGCAGAATTCACACTGATCGTGGAGCCCCACAGAGGGCTCGATCCCATGACCCAGATCATCATCTGAGCTGAAATCAAGACTCAGGTGCTTAATGGACTGAGCCACCCAGATGTCCCTCAATAATCACTTAAATGTGAATGATGTAAATACACAAATAAAAGACAAAGACTATTAGAGAACAGTTTAAAGAAAAGAAAAAAAAAAACCAAGACCCAATTATATACTGTCTACAAGAAATCTATGTGAAACATAAAGACAAATAAACAATTGGATAAAAAGAGACAAAACATGCTAACCAAGGGAAAGCTAGGGTAATTATATTAATTTCAGAAAAAGTAGACTTCAGAGCAAAGAAAATTATCAGTGATAAAGAGGGTATTAGATAATGATAAAGAGGTCAATGCCCCAGGAAGCCATAACAATCCCTACTGTGTATGTGCCTAACAACAGTGTCAAAATATGAGGTAAAAACTGAGAGAACTGCAAGAAGAAAAAGACATATCCACTATTGTATTTGAAGACTTCAAAACCCCTCTCAATAATTGACAATCCAGCAGGTAGAATATCTGTGAATGTATAGTTGAACTGAATAGGACCAGTTGACTGAATCAACTGGATAAAATTGACATTTATAGAATACTTCACCCAACAACAGCAGAATACACATTCTTCTCAAGCCCATATGGAACCGTCACCAAGAAAGACCATATTATGGACCATAAAACACACTCTAACACATTTAAAAGAATAGAGATTAAATAAAGTATGCTCCTAGACCATAGTGGAATTAAACCAGAAATCAATAACAAAAAGACAGCTAGAAATTCACAAAATATCTGGAAATTAAACAACACACTTCTAAATAAAACATTGGTTAAAGAAGAAGTACCAAGAGAATTTTAAAATATTTGAAACTAAATGAAAATAAAAATGCAACTAATAAAAATTTGTGGGATGTAGTGAAAGTAATGTTTAAAGGGAAATTTATAACACCGAATGCATAGAAGAAAAGAAAAATCTAAAATTAACCATCTAAACTTCCATCTTAGGAAACTAAAAAAAGGAGAGCAAATTAAATCCAAATTAAACAGAAAAAATAATTTAAAAAATAGTGCAGGAATCAACAAAATTGAGAACAAGAAAACAAATCAATAAAACCAAAATCTGTTTTCTTTTGAAAAAAAAATCAATAAAATTCACAAACCTCTAGCTAGGCAAAGCAAGAGGAAAAAAGAGAGAAAATACAAATAACTAATATCAGAAATGAAAGATGGGCCATCACTATCAATCTTATGGACATTAAAAGGATAATAAAGGAATATTTGTCAATTCTATGCCCACAAATTCGATAACCTAGATGAAATGGACCAATTCCTTGAAAGGTATAATTTATCAAAACTTATAAAAGGATAAATAAGTAATCTGAATATGCTTATATGTATACAGAAATTGAGTCAATAATTACTAAACTACCAAAAGACATAGCATCAGGCCATTCATAATAAAAACTCTCAGCAAGCAAGGAATGGAGTGAAACTTTTTCAACATAGTAAAGAACATCTACAATAGAGCTAACATAATACATAATGTGAGTTTCTAGATACTTTCCCCTAAGAATGTAAACAAGGTATTGATGTCCCTTCCTCCCACTGCTTTTCAACATCCTACTAGATGTTCTAGTTAATGCAATAAGGCAAGAAAAAGAAATAAAAAGTAAACATATTCAGAAGGAAGAAACAAAATTGTCTTTGCTCCTAGATGACACAAGTATTTATGTAGAAAACCTCAAAGAATCATTAGAAAAAATTCTGCAACTAATAAGTGATTACAGCAAGGTTGTAGGATACAAAGTTAATATACAAAAGTCAACCACTTCCCTATATTTCAACAACAAACAACTGGAATTTAAAAATTTAAAACATAGCACCATTTACATTAGCATCCCATTCCCCATTAAAATGAAATACTTAGGTATAAATATAACAAAATATATGCAAGATCATATAAGGAAAATTCCAAACTCTGAGGAAAGAAATTTAATATCTAAGTAAATAGATATTCCATATTCATATATAGAAAGACTAAATATTGTTAAAATGTCAATTCTTCTCAAATTGATCTAGAAATTCAATTAAATCCCAATAAAATCCTAGTAAGTTATTTTGTGTATATTAACACGATGATTCTAATTTTATGTAAAAAGGCAAAATACCTAGAATAGCAAATCCAACACTGAAGAATAATAAAGTCAGAGGACTAACTCTACCTGAATTTAAGACTTAATTACAAAGTTACAATTAAGACAGTGTGGTACTGGCAAAAAATAGTTAAATAGATCACAGAAAATAATAGAGACCCCAAAAATAGACTCACACAAAAATAGCCAACTCATCTTTGACAAAGGAGCAAAGGTAATTCAATAATGAAAGGATTCTTTTTTAAACAAATCATGTTAGAACAAGTGGACATTCACACATAAAGAAATAAGCCCAGTCCTGCACTTTTCATTAAAAAAAAAAAAACTCAAAATGAATCATAGACCTAAATGTAAAATGTAAAACTATAAAACTTCTAGGTGAAAACACAGGGAAAAAATCTAGGTGACTTTGGGGCACCTGGGTGGCTCAGTGGGTTAAAGCCTCTGCCTTTGGCTCAGGTCATGATCTCAGGGTCCTGGGATCGAGGCCTGCATCGGGCTCCCTGCTCGGCGGGGAGCCTGCTTCCTCCTCTCTCTCTGCCTGCCTCTCTGCCTACTTGTGATCTGATCTCTGTGTCAAATAAATAAAATCTTTAAAAAAAAAAATCTAGGTGACTTTGGATTTGATGATGAGTTTTTATGCAACACAAAAAGTACAGTCCATGATGGGCAGTGTGGGTGGCTCAGTCGGTTAAGCCTCTGCCTTCAGCTCAGGTCATGATCCCAGGGTCCTGGGGTAGAGCCCCAAGTTGGTATCCCTGCTCAGTGGGGAGCCTGCTTCTCCCTCTGTCCCTTCCCCTGATTGTGCTCTCATTCTCTCTCTGGCAAATAAATAAAATCTTAAAAAAAAAAACACACAACCCATGAAAGAAAAAATTATGTCAGACTTCATTAAGATTACAAACTTCTCTGCAAAAGAGACTTATGAAAATGAAATGGCAAGTCACAAACTGAGAGAGAATATTTGCAAAACATATCCAATAAAAAACTTGTATCCAAAATATACAAAAACCTTTGGGGCACATGGGTGGTTCAGTCAATTTAAGCATCTGACTCTTGATTTTGACTCAGGTCATAATATCAGGGTCCTGAAATTGAGCCCTGGTTCAGGCTCTGTGCTGGGGATGAAGACTGCTTAAGATTCTCTCGCCCTGGGGCGCCTGGGTGGCTCAGCGGGTTAAAGCCTCTGCCTTCGACTCAGGTCATTATCTCCGGGTCGTGAGATGGAGGCCCGCATCGGGCTCCCTGCTCAGCAGGGAGTCTGCTTCCTCCTCTCTCTCTACCTGCCTTTCTGCCTACTTGTGATCTGATCTCTCTCTCTCTCTCTCCCCGTCAAATAAATAAATAAAATCTTAAAAAAAAAACCCAAAAGACTCTTAAAACTCAACAGCAAGGAAATAAGTAACCAAATATAAAAACAACCAAAACATCTGAAGAGACACCTAACCAAAAAAGTTATACAAATGACAAAGAAGCATATGAAAAGATGTTCAAGATCATGTCATTAGGTATTGCAAATTAAAACAACATGAGATATCAGTATGCATCTTTTAGAATGACTAAAATCTAAACTCTGACAACGCCAAATGCTAGATGTAGAACAATGGGAACTTTCATTCATTGCTGGTGAAACGCAAAATGGCACAGCCATTTTGGAAGACAGTTTGGCAATTTCTTATAAATCTAAACAACACTTACCATATGATTCAGCAATTGTACTCCTTGGTATGAAACTTATAACCACATAAAAACATGCACATGGATGTTTATAGCAGTTTTATTCGTAGCTGCCAAAACTTGGAAGCGACCAATATGTCCTTTAATAGGTGAATGAATATACAAACTGTGGTACATCCATATGAATTATTCAGTGATACCAAAAAAAAAAAAGTGATCAAGCCATGAAAAAACATGGAGAAATTTTCTGTGCACATTGCTAAGTAAAAGAAGCCAGTTTGAAAAGGCTACATACTGTATGATTCCAATTATACAACGTTCTAGAAAAGGCAAAACCATAGAGACAATAAAAAGATCAGTAGTTGCCAGGGAGGGAGTAAGGGTTAACTAGACGGAACGCAAGTAAACCTTAGGGCAATTAAACTATTTTGTATGATACTCTAAGGGTAGAAACAAGACATTATGCATTTTTCAGAACTCACAGTAGTGTATGACACAAAGAATGAACCCTCACGTAAATTATGGACTTTTGTTAATAAAAAGTGTATCAATAATGGCTCATCAATTTTAATAAATGTACCACCCTAATGGAAGGTGTTACTAATAGGGGAAATGTGGGGGAGGACAGAGGAAGCATAATGTGGGAACTCTGTGCTCACTGTATCTCAGTAGTTTCTATAAAATTTTCTATAAACCTAAAGCCATTCTAAAAAATAAAGTTTATTAACTAAAAATTTTAAAAGTCATGATGAAGCTAAGCTCTCTATGTGAAAAGACCTATCAGATGCATGAGTGAGAAAATACATGAGAGAATTTTCCTTTTATTGTTTCATCTCCAGAATAGTGTGCAAAATATGTTGCTTTTTATGTGAAGATACAGGGGGAGAAAAAAGAAAGTACATTCATATTTGTCTATTTATGCATAAAAAGCTTCAGAGGAATACCTAAGAAACTGACAGCAGTAGTTACCAGGGGGGTTGGTGGTTTAACTGGATGGCTGAAGGGTAGTAACAAGAGAGCAAACATGGAGATCTGTCAGGTGATTATAGCACTATTTTATTTTTTTAATTATGATTTAAAAAAATAAACTCCTCCAAATGTTTGCCTCAGCTCTATGGGAAACCTGAACTTGAACATCCCAGAACAAATATGGTATTTTCATTCAATAGTCTGAATAACCCTCTAGAATTTACCCTAAAGAAACTTTCATATGTGCACAGTGTAATACCCAAAGAAACTACAAAAATATTCATTGCAGCATTATTTGTAATAGCCAAAATTTTGGAAACATCTAAATATGCATTGACAAGAGGAACTGGCTAAGAGAATTGTGTAATAGAGACATACTAGAAATTGCAAAGGACCAGTTTAAAAGAATAAAGCAGACTTATATGCATGGATGTGGAAAACGTCATGATATATTGTTAATGGACAAAATAAAGTTGCAGAAAAATGTGGACAGAAATTTTTCAAGTATAATATAATTTTGTTTGTAAATGCAATAAATAAAGATCTGGAAGGATATATAACAAACTGAAAACAGTGCTTACCTCAGGGGAAGTATGTGGGATTTTAAAGGTAGAAAGGGCGAGGTTTACTTTTTACTCTTTCTACTTCCCATTGTTTGACTTTTTTTTCCCCCTGCAACTAGGATGTATTGCTTTTAATACATGAATAAAAACATAAAGATTTTTAAAAACCCAGTGGAGTGTTCGTGTCCAGAAGCAGCAGCCATCTCAGGGGCTGTTTGCCATTACTCTGTTCATTTCTTTTATACCAGGAAGGGCTAAAGGAACCTCAGTGTTCTCCATAGCATTGTTAACCGGGGCACTGAATCTAACTTGGTATAGCCTGTAATTGGATCCTTCCAGTAAAGCTGCCTCCATAAAATGTCCCAAGTGCTGCAGCCAAGTGTTTAGGAGGCACATAGGACCCTGGTGGCAGCTTTGGGGGTGGGGAAGGGGGCCTGGGTCTGGAGCCTGGGCCTAAAATGCTGTAGGAGGCATGCATTAATGTCCCAGCAAGCTTAACTAGCAACAGAGGAGCACGTCTGCATTTTCCATGCAGGCTTAGGGAGACTTGTTTGCAAGGCTCGGGATCCCTGGTGAGCAGTTTTCTGTGGCTTCAGTTACAGCACAATTGCAAAAGTATTAATGCAATGAGACTTTTGTATAACTACATTAGGAAAGGGAAAAATGAGTTCTGCGGTTCCTCCAGCAGGCATTCATAACTAATAATGAATATATCTCAAGAAGGAAGTGATTGTTGAGAATTATCCCCTAAATCACACCTTGCACAATACCTAAAATGATGGACAGAGAAAGGCCTACAACTTCTTGTTTCCTTGGTCTGAAATCATGACGTAGGTTCCATCCACACGGTCTTTCCTTTTATTGTTTCATCTCCAGGGGCCACGAATTCCCTTATGATCTAGGGAATAAGTTCTCTACCTTGGTCATTTTTGTTTTAAGCTTTCAAAGTCCAAGAGCTCAATCCAGATGTGGCTTTTTAAATCATGCCAGCTTAGAGTCCCAGAGTGTTTGTGCTTAACACTTGTCTGCCTCCCTCCCCTTGCTCACACAAAGGGAACAGAGGTCTTCAAGGATGAAATTACACAGAGGTGTCAGGCACAGAGTTGGCACTGAATTCAGGTCTCTGGAATTTTAGTCCCACATTTCTGGGGTCATGTGTTCATTCCTTCACACTTTCATTCATTTCTTCATTCGATAAACACTTACTGAACAACTATTATGCACAGAAGAAAGATAACATTATAGTTAAAAGCACCAACTTTGGAACCATATTGTGTAGGTTGTCACCTGAGCTCTAGGACTTTTTAGCTGTGTGACCTTCATTAAGTCATATAGCCTCTTTGTATCTGCTTCCCCATATTTGAGTGGGAATAATGGTGGAACCTCATAAGATTGTTGAGAACACATGTACAGGGCTTAAAATACCTTGTAGTATAAAAATTGGTAACTACTACTTTGATTGTTATTGTTATTCCTATTCTTACCTTTTTTATCATTATGTACCAAGCATTATGCTGTGAACTCTGAACATGATGAAAAAACCAATATGGGATTTGCTTTCACAAAATTTACAGACTAGTGGGGGCCAAAACATTAATCAAATACGGGGAACCACAAAAACAAATTGTGAAATTGTCATTGGGACTGGTGCTTACAATGAGATATGCTATGTGTGGTGTCTGGGATGGGAGCAGTAGAGAGTGGAGGGGAAGAGAGCTGGATTTAACCTAGTCAGGATAGACAGATAAGGTTTATCTGGGGAAATAATGTAGTTCTAAAGCGTAAAGAAGGCATTTGCTAGGCAACATGGGAAAAGAAGAGTCTTTGGGTAATGGAAAAGAATGTGCAAAGGCCCTCTGGCAGCTGGGACACAGTACCTACACGAACTACAAAAATGCATGTGTGGTTGGAGCGTAGATACCAAAGATGGGGCAAAATGAAGCTGAATCCTTAGTAGTATCACATCTCCTGGGGCCTGGCAGGCACTAATGGATTCATCATTATCCTGGTCACAATAGGAAGCCACTAAAGAGTTTTCAGCCTGGGAGTGCCATGATTTCCATTTTGAAAAAATCACTCTGGCTGCTAAATAAAGAATGGATTGAAGGAATGATCCTTCTTGATTATCCATTGTCTCTCTTTCTTGGCACTCATTTCACTGTGTATAAATGGAGGAGGGTGTGCATTCCAAAGAAGAAGTCAGTGATCTTTACAAAAGTGAAAACCAGAGAGATATCTAGAAAGGTTGAGTGTGGAAATTGGGATAGGAGAAGGCAAATTTAGCTTGCTTGCCAACTTAGGGAATTGCATACCCAGTCTTCCTTCTCTAAATGGTCACCACATCAAACAGTAACAGGAGTAATTTGTTGAAAGCAATGAAAACTTGTTCTGGGCACCTATCACAAAAAAAGGGATTTGTTAGAAGATGTACAGGTATCCCAGGATTAAAGGAAGGTTGCAAAACGAGGCTTAAAATTATTAGAATCCAAGTGACTCAAAGCATCTTGGTAGAGGAGTCAATGGAAAAGAAATCTCCACCTCTGTCTCCAAAAAGAAATTGGAATGGATGCTAAACCACCAAAAAATAACAGATAACCACTAGAGTATTGGTTCATGGAAGCATCTTCATCTTCCCACACCGAATCATCTCTACCACCCTCCCTCCAAACTTTCCCCCATGAATCCTCTCAAACATGTTTTCACCACCCTGCCAGATTCCGTGCCATCTGATCCATCTTTCTAAATGATAGCATGAAGGAGTGCCTCCATATTCCACTTTCCAGTCATGGTCTCCCACTTTATCTGCAAATTTTCATTACACTAGCTGCTTGCTGATGGCGAACATCCATCTCTATCTTGGATTTTTAAAGACAGTAACCTACTTGCTGGCTACTTTAAGGGATATGAGGTGGAGTAAGAGAGAGAGCATTCAGTTTGCATAGAGAGAACAGGATGCTGCCTTCTGCTCACCATGTGATCTTAAATAAATTGCTTTCTCTCTGTGAACTTCAGTTCTTTCATCCATGAAATGGGGGCAGCAACAACAGCTACCTCACAAATTCTGAAACAATCAAAAGAAACAGTGAATGCGGAAACATTTTTAAGTCAGTGGTTCTCAACCCTTGCTACACTTCAGAATCTCCTGTTGTTTGTTTCTTAAAAGACAGATGCCTTTTCCAGATCTGCTGAGTCGAAATATTCAGGGAGAGACCCTAGGTAGCTATATTTCTAAGAAGTTTCAAATGTGATTCAAATGTCCAGCCAGGGCTGAAAACTCTTATGAACACACATTTTAGGACATACATATTCCTTTTTTTTTAAATAGTTGAGCTTATTTTAAGGACATACATACTTTTGTCCAACAACACTGACATTTCTGTAGTCTGGCTACAATAACCTAATCCTTCTCCTTGATTTTATTCCCATGCCTCTCCCCACCAAACTTTACTGAAACTGCCCCAGGAGCCTTCAATCATTGTCACTTAGACATCAATAGTCTCACTTGAATACTCCCAAGAGCCTCTCACTGTACTTAGGTTAAGGAATAGACTCTTGAACATGAATGACCAAAGGCCCTACATGATCTGCTCTGTTGACCTCCGACCTCAAACCTTCCGTCTTCCCCTTCTCTCACTTAACTCTGTCCCACACTTCTTTCTGGTTCTGTAACACACCAAGTTCCGTTTCCATGGGGTCCTTTGCACTTGTTCACCCTCCTGTCCAGAATGTTTTGCTCTAGACCTTTGAATGGCTGCCATTTTCTTAATATTAAGACCACAGGGGGCGCCTGGGTGGCTCAGTGGGTTAAAACCTCTGCTTTCGGCTCAGGTCATGATCTCAGGGTCCTGGGATCGAGGCCCACATCAGGCTCCCTGCTCAGCGGGGAGCCTGCTTCCCCCCCCCCTCTGCCTGCCTCTCTGCCTCCTTGTGATCTCTCTCCCTCTGTGAAATAAATAAATAAAATCTTTAAAAAAAAAAAAAAAAAGACCACAGGGAGAGCTTCCAGACCATCCAATTTCAAATACTCCCTCTCCACCTGCCACCCTCCATCAAAGTACTTAATTGGTGTTTTTCAAGTCACTTACCACCCTCTGAAATTATTCATTTATTTGTTTTCTTAATTTTATCCATATTCTCTATCTAGACTTTGTAAGAAAGGACTATTATAAGTAAAGGTGACTGTTTTATCCCTGGTGCTAAAAGGTGCCTGATACATAGTAGGTACTCAGTAAATTAATCCAGTGAATGAATAAATAAATGTACATTATCTCAGGCAAAGGAGACTCATGTTTTGTCATCTCCAATACTTTATCAGAGGTATAAAATGACCAGAATTTTTGCTATGATTCATCTCCCAACTGCTGAATTGCAATTCCCAAAATTCACAGCCAAGTAGTATCAGGTGACCATAGACTCAAAAACGTATCATAAATTGCTTAATACGTTTTCTTCTGGGGCTTATGCAATGAACTTGATATTTACTGTTTGGCAAACCCTTTCTGTTTTTCTTTGTTGGTAGGTGTAAGTTGATTTTTGCAGCCAAAAACACCTCTTTCTGGCTGGCTTCCCCATTTTTCTCCCTTTTACTAGCATACCCTGGAGTAGTATAACCAAGCTGAGGTGAGTTATGTGCAGGGAAATGGGCCTTAATGAATAGAAAATCCATGGAATTCATTTGATGTTAGCACATTAACACTCTCTTTGCCAACTCTTCCAAATTTCAGCTTTCTCCCACCAAAAAAAGAAAGAAAGAAAGAAAGAAAGAAAGAAAGAAAGAAAGAAAGAAAGAAAGAAAGAAAGAAAGAAAGAAAGAAAATAGTGGAGGAGGGAATATCTCTCTCAAAGATCATGAGCTTGGAATTACATAAGCAATTCTATACATTTTTTTTTAAGTGAAATGCACTACAAAGCGGTCAACCATCATCAATGAACTCCAGATTTAAATGTCAACAAGCCCCATTGGTACAATATATGGGTTAGGAGCTTGGGCCATGACATCAGTCCCACTTGGTCCTGTGACTTACTGGCTATGAATCCGGAGCAAGGAACTTAGCCTCCCTAGGTCTCAGATTACTCATCTGTAAAATAAGGGCAATAACAGTACCTACATCATGTTGTTAATCATTGTTAGGTTGAGATGAGATAGATATATGTCAGGTGCCTAGCAGAGCACAGGCACAGACTAACCATTCTATGCACCTTCACTAAAAACTATATAAATAAATGACATTCCACCCTTCCCACTTTCTAGTCTCCACTTCCCACGATATCCTTCCATGGTATGCTCCCCTTCAGGAATGCTGACTAATGGGATCAATTTGGACAGTAAGTTGGAAGTGATTGTGGTTGTGCTTCAGTTTTCCTGAGTCCATGCTCCTGAAAACAGCAAACATTTCTGTATTAGAAGTGCCCCGATGGGGCACCTGGGTGGCTCAGTTGGTTAATCAACTGCCTTTGGCTCAGGTCCTGATCTTGGAGTCCCAGGATCCAGTTCCACATTGGGCTTCCTGCTCAGCAGGGAGTCTGCTTCTCCCTCCAACCCTCCCCCATCTCATGCTCTCTCTCTCATGCTCTCTCTTTCAGATAAATAAAGAAAATCTTTTTAAAAAATTTTATTAAACAAAAAGAAATGCCCCGAGGTACTCCAAGTCACAGTATCTCTCCATCAAGTAGAGATAACGCATTATCCTACAGGCTGAATGTGGAGTTCTTGAGAGTCTGGTCCTTTGCCACATCCTTCACCAAATCCTGGACATATTATACTAAATAAGACATGGGCACTGCCTCCATGGGTCTCACAGGCTCACTCCAAGTCTCAGCTCTGCCACTCACCAGCAAAAACATGGGAAAGTCACTCACCTTGCTCAACTTCAGCTTTCTCCTTTACAAAATGTAGAAAGAGATATCTAGAATCCCATACTCTCAGTACTGAAATGGGACTGAAACAACATAAAGTTTTTCTGATGGTCAGAAACCAACTCTGGCTAACTTAAGGGGGAAGGTACTTTGATAAGGGTGTCAGATCAAAGTATCAGCTCCCAAACTCAAAATCCAGGAAAACAAGCTATATCCAAGAGATCCACAGCTATTTTCAAAAGGAACACCTGAGGCAGAATATGACCATTGCTAGAAGCCAGTGCGATCACTACAGAAAGATGTAGCCGCTGCCACTAGATCCATCACTATGAATAATTCTACCTAAATGTCAAACCCAGATCACAACCCAAAGGGCCAGGCAGGAACATCCAGTTGGCTGAACCTAGATCACCAGCCCACTGCCTAGTTGCCAGGGGTTGGTGAGAAGGAAACTAGATCCTATCAGCTTCCAACATGGGAGGCAGAGCATTACTTTTCTCCAAGGGTTATACAGGAGAGATCTCTACAAAGGAGGGGTATTTGGGTGCTGAGCATTCCCCCAAATGGTAAATACCCCCTTGAAGACTATAAATGTACTGTGCAAAGAGTTGACAGTTATATCTCTGAATCATGCTGACTGGACAGAGTTCAACTGCTTATGAGTGGGGTTGATTAGGACTTACAGACCTACGGAGCACATTCATTGTGTTTTAAGAGAAAGAAGGATGAATTATCCATATATGAAAGAGATTTACTGTAAGAACCCATAGGCATTTCCTAGAAAAATCCCAATAGTTTCATGCTGTTAGGACAAGTCATTTGTGTAACTTCTACAGGGGAAATGGCTTATTGCTTTATTCACTAATATCAACCTGTCATCTCATTACTATTGATTAGTACTGAATAGCCGATGGCATGTTGGCAGAGAGCTCCTCCAAGATTGGCCCTGAACTGCAAAAGCCTCCTACCCAGCACCATATACTTTCTGAAGGCCATAAAAAAATTCTCCAGCCAGGGGCTTCTTCCCCTATTTCCACCTCTGCCTCAGGGGAAAAAATGAAAGAAGGGAGGAAGGAAGGGAGGGAGGGAAGGAGGAAATATATGAATATATGAATATTATATTGATATATATAAATATAATAGTATATCAGGTCTGGGACTCTAAGATCAGGACCTGATATCATATATATCAATATGAATAGTAACATTATATAATACATGAATATGAATATATGAATTAAGGGAGAGAAGTAGTTTAACCTTGCTGGGAACTGTCTTAAAGGCTACCTCCACTCAGTAAATATATTTGTTATGCAAGACTGAAACATTTTAGAGGGAGGACAGGAGAGGAGAGAAAAAATAGCTAGCTTCGGAGCTTGAGTCTTGCTTGGAGTCCCCCCCCCACCCTGGTACCCTGCCAAAAGTGTGCTTTCCCCCCACCACCTCAATCTTCCTACCTACCCCTATATCCCTTCATAATAAGCAGCCTAGAGTGCTGTCATTTAATACACATACACAGGGCTCCCCAGAGCTTGGAAACTCACACGCAACTGTCTCTTTGATAGGCATCTAAGAAACAAATGAGGAGAAAGGATGTCTAAAGGCTCCATTAACATTGTTAGGTTAGAAACGTTGACAATAAGTCGATTCTTTTTGACATGACTGTCCTGGTAATGAAGGGACATTTCTACATGACTCTTCCTAATGTAAGATAAGATATGGATGGCCTCTGATTTTTTTGACACATGTCCAGTATATCAAAGGGGTGGGAACTGGTATTAAAAAAAATAGGTTGCTTCAGTGACACATTAATAGGAGCCCTGGTTGGGAGACTAATGATAATGCTACCTTGTGCTTGAGTGTTCTGGCAGCTCACCTGGGAATGAAAGCTAGGATTCCTACAAGAGGGGCTAGAAAACCCAAGGACCTCCACCTAACATCCAGATGGAGTTCCCTCATTTGCCCATAATCCTAGAAAACCACCAGAAGGAGAGGAATTGCTCAGGCTCTAGAACACCACTTTTCATCCTCCTAGGTTCTGAGTAGGGGTAACTATATGGGCCTGGTTCTGACTGGTCCAAAAAAAAAAAAAAAAAAAGATCTGCTGGGATTGGTAGCAGACAAGAATTGAGCTATGTACGTGAGATAGGCTGCTGGAGCAGGGAAAGCCGACCCTGTAGAAGGCAACAGAATGGAGAACCAGCCAAGAATGGTGGCAAAACAACTCTTTCAGCATCTAGTTATCTCCAGATGCTCAGGTCTGCCTACAGAGCTCAAAGAGGTATTAAGAGGGTCACGTTTGATTGAAAACAAAACAAAATAACAAAACAAACCCAATCTCTGTGATCCCAATTCTCCTTACCCTGCCCTGCTTTTTTTTTTTTTCTTTTTCCGTGGAACTTACCACCTTCTGACATATAATTTACTATCATTATTACCTTAGGTTTAGCTCTGTCTCACGGCATGGATCTCTGTTTCTTGTGTCCCAAACGACCAGAAGAGTGCTGGCACGTGGTGGGCACTCAGTAAATACTTGTTGAATAAATGACTGGTTCAAGAAAAGTGTCAAATGTCAATTTTTTTTTTTAAAGATCATATAGGCAAGATAGCTCAGTCAGTAGAGTATCAGACTATTAAAAAAAAAACCCAAACAAACCAAAAAAACCAAACACCTTTATAAAGTTAGTTAATTCAATTTGACAACCTAATCATATTGTTTGAATGAGAAAATGTATTATTATTATTACTAAAGAAATAAATAATTGTCAAAAAGATTCAAGGTGAAAAGCAAGTACTTTGGAAAAGGTGAGCATTCTCTAGAAGGTTACTAAAATCAAAATATTGACGAATGAAAAGCTGCTTGTTCATTCTCACGCACTTATTTCCCTTTTGATAATGATACAAACAGTTCTTGTACTAGCAAAAATAATAACAATCAATGTTTATCAAGACTTGGCAATCTCCCAAGCAGGAAGCAAAACTATTTTGATCCATTATTTCACTTAATTACTGTAGCAATATACCGGAGCACCTGACAAGATTATCATTGCTCTTTCACAGAGAGATTGGACAACTCCTACGTCATACAGTTTGTGTATGGCAATGCTGATCACTAAACAAATGTTTCTCATTCTGCGCTGCAACTTTAGGCCCCGTGTTAGACTGTCTTTCTTTTTTCATTCTCTCTTTTCTTCCTTCTTTATCATTATTATTATTATTATGAGGCTTTTATTCACTGTCTTTTCCTCTAGCCAAGACCAGTAAAAGGAAAAATTAAGGAAGGGGAAGAAGTAATTTTTTTCTAAGAATGGGGAAAGTAGAGAAAGTGGATACATAACAAAGAACCCAAACATACTTTCAGCCAATCTTCCCTAGAATACATGATACTATGGATGCAGTTAGGAGATTTATATGAACTCAAATATGCTTACTTGATTCTCCCTTTCTTTAATCAGTTTAATCTCAAAGGATAAAGAATACACTTCTTACCGAATACGGTGTCCCACCTGTGACCTGTGTACCTGATCTACCTCCCTTCTCATGTTGGCTCTTAGTTCAGTCAGTTATAGTCCCACCTCCGGCTCACAGGGCAGATGGTGCCAGATGGTTCACTTACAAGTTCTGCTATTGAACTGCTGAGCTGTTGCCAAACTATCCTCCTTTGAGCCCTAAGAGTTATTCAAAGATGCCTCAGGTGTCCCCGGGGGATAGGTGGGGGACATTTTACCCGCAAGGGCTCTGCTTTTATCTACTTCACACCTTAAATTTCTGAACCAGATTTGTCTGTAAAGATTCATCAGCAATAACAGAGAAAAGTATGAAATCACAAGACAGAGAAGCACAGTTTACTAGAAGGAGCCCTTGGCTGATAGTCAAGGAAATCGGGTCCTGGTTGTTGCCTTGCCATGGCAAGGGACAAATCATTTAACCCTCTGGGACTCAGTTTCCTTGCATGCAAAATGACAAGATTGTGAATTAATATTGGTTAATCAGTTATGACAAATGTACTATAGCAATGTTGACAAAAAGGGAAACAGTGCAGACTATCTATGAACTCTCTGTAATTCCTGCAACTATTAAAAATTCTGTTTATTAAAAATGTTTAAATAGAATTTATAAGATCTGTTCCAGCTTTAAAAATTCCACTTGACATTAACCTTTAAAGAAAACTACCTTGGTAATTTATCACTTATGGACTTTCAACTATATCGGGAAATTCAGAGGAAAACTCTAATTTCTGAAGCAGTTTCAAATATTGGTTTATCTTAGAAAATCATGTTCATCTGGATCCCAGACTTTCCTACTTTCTGTATCTTTTGTTATGGAATCTTGGGTTTCTTCAGCCACCTTTGCTTCCCTGGTCCTCCTTCTCCACCACGGGTTTTCTAGCTATCTTTCCAGTTGCAATTTCTTCTGTACTACATAAAAAAATAAGTCATTTTCTATGCACCTACTATATTGGCTCATGATATGAACCCCAATTATGTATGGTTAGATACAGAGTCATAGGCGAAGATGTAGGTATAAACATAAATACAGATACATATACAGATAAATACACGTATAGATATATAGATCTTTACATTTACTGTACTAATGCTATTCCCTTAAAGTCCTGCTGGTACCAAAATGAAGCAGACAGCTGAAGACTTGACTAAGTTTAATAAGACAAGTCTCAGTTATCAAAAATAAACTTTTCCCTATCAAATTTCAGCCATTGGGTTTTACTGTCATCTTCTGTGTTCTTTCTGAATCCCCCATCAGCATGTGACTGTATTTTGCTGGTACCCAATTCCCCATGTAAGTTTTCATTTAAAACATTACTGATATTCACAGACAATTTTAATATATATTGGGGTTTTGAGAACATAGGGTGAAAAGAGGAGTGTGTTGGCTCTACCACTTAATTTCACTGAACTGCCCTTTCCTGCCCCCTTTCCTGACCCCAAATCCATTATAGATTGTTAATGACAATGCACCGGCTTCCAAAACCCCCAAACACAATCAATTCTGTGGGGTTCCGGCCAATCTATAAATCGGGCGTTTGAAACCAAACTGCACAGCTATCACTGACTAGAGTAGCCCTAATGAAATCTTAGCTATTTGACCTGCTAACTTGAAAGGTGTTTAGAAAAAAGAAAATCCATTAATCAATTTGTTTCTTGCGGCAACTTAGCAACAGGGATCCCAGTGGTGGATTGGGTGCTTTTGCTAATAAGCAAGTTGGACTGAATGACTATTTAGTTGCATCAACTTAATTTAACTTTTAGGATATTGATTTTCTTTAGGAAGATTCAATGCAGCCTTCTCACCTGTATCTGAAAAAGATACAGCTATTTTTTCCCTTTGGACACGTGCTATAATTCATATATATTTCATGCTCTATACAGAATATTTCCAGAAGCCCCTTATAACATGGGAAAATTTGTGGAATTTTGTCTGGCAGCCAGAACTCTCCTTTGTTAGGAAACCGGGAGAGAATGATTTCCAAGCCCCATACTTCAAAGATCAATCCCCAACTTTTTTTTTTAATTCATACCCACTACAAAGCTTTCTCATTGCATCTTCTATATATCTCTACTATCCAAAGACATTTTGGTTTAACATTCATTTATTTGTTCATTCGTTTACTCGTTCACTTTTTTGACGAATATTTTCTTAGCATCTACTATATCCAGGCATTATACTAAGTGCTAGGGGTACTTTGGTAAGGGAAAGAGCCTTGTGGAGCTTATAATCTAGTGAGGAAAACAGATAATTAACAAGTAAATAAATACAGCATTGCCTTAATTGCTATGTATAAGTGTGGTAAATGCTTTAGTGGAAATCAAAAGGAAGCATAACAGAGAATAATAGGGGCAAACCAGTTTAGATATGATGGTCAAGGAACAATAAAAACTAGTATTTATTGAATGTTGTTCTAAATATTTTACATATACTTTCTTATTTAAACCTCCAAATAGTCCTAATGGACAGATGCCATAACAATCCGCCTTTTTTAAAAGAGGAAAGTGAGTATCAGAGAGGTTAAGGAATTTGCCCAAGATCACAGAGCTAGCAGTTAGCAGATTTGAATATTAATCCTGGAGGCCTGCTCCAGGCGCTACACTCAACCACTATGCAATCCTGCCTCCCTGGAGAGGTGTTACTTATGCTGACACCTGCAAGCTTGCAGTGAGGTGTCCATGCAAGGAGAGGGGCAGAGCATTCCGTGAAATCCGAACAGTGTGCACAAAGATCCAGAGGCAACAAAGCGGCTGGCATTCAAGAAGGCAGGCAAGGGGCGCCTGGGTGGCTCAGTGGGTTAAAGCCTCTGCTTTCGGCTCAGGTCATGATCTCAGGGTCCTGGGATCGAGGCCCACATCAGGCTCTCTGCTCTGCAGGGAGCCTGCTTCCTCCTCTCTCTCTCTGCCTGCCTCTCTGCCTACTTGTGATCTCTCTCTCTCTCTGTGTATCAAATAAATAAATAAAATCTTTAAAAAAAAAAAAAAAAAAGAAGGCAGGCAAGCTACAGCATAATGGGTAAGAGAGGAACTTTATTTTCTGTATGTGCACTGTAAAAACATTTTAATATTTTCTTAAAACTATGTATCGGACCCAAACCAGACCTTCTGAAACACCCCGGGTGAAGACTGTCATAAAACGGGCTTGTTAGACCACTGGTAGAATGATGCTGAACTCCAAATCTTATCAGTACCTACAGAGCTTCTCTAACTCTACAGACTGAGCTCTTTAACTTTTTTTTTTTTTTTTGGTCTCCTAATCCTGTTTAACACCCATCCATGAGACCAGATTTGAACCTCTTGAAGAGAAGTCACCATCACAGTCATCTTTATGGCCTCGGTCCCTTTAAAACAGCATATGGCACAAAGAAGTTGCTCAGTGAAGAAGGAATAAGTGACTAGTGAATGAATAAAGGATAGTGCCTTGGATAGAGCATGAATCAATAAATGTTTGAGAAAATCTGAAGAGAAGAGTAGGGAAGAGCTTATTGTACCTCAGCGTTGGGGGTTGGGGGTCAGGGCAGGGAGTCACCAGCGGGAGCTAGCTGGGGGGTGAAATTATTCCAAGTTCACGGTAAACATCCCCACACCTATCCATGGGCTGGAATTATAGGAGTAGTGCCTTGGTTTTTGGTTTCCTTCTGCCTGGAGAGAGCTGTGTTTATGGACCTATTCAGCTGCTGGGAGTTCCAGTGGGAGATGACTTCAGAAGTGTGATATTTAAGAGCTGGAGGAAGGAACGGCTCCATAAGGATGCCGGGCCTCTATTTATTCCACTCCGTATGCCAGGCTCCAAGCCTCCTCGGCTGATTCCCATTTGTCTTTCTCCTGTGGAATATTTCAGATTTACAGTGCCATCTGTTGAGGAGCACGGGCCCAGGACGTCACGGTTCAGCCTGCAGCCCTTCTGCCGCCCAAGGCGGGGAGGCGGCCCCAGAGCGCAGGGGCTGGTGCCAGGCTCGTGACTTCCCTGCCCGCGCCAGGCTGAGTGATGGATTAGGGCCCCCACCAAACCCCCTCCTCTTATTTCTGCATCTGGATTGGTGGCCTAGGCCTGTTTCTGGTCCTCCTTGTGCAACTGCACCTTACACTCGTTCTCTCTCTCTCTCTCTCCCTCTCTCACAATCTCTCCGTCTCTCTCTCATTGTCTCCTGGCTTGGATCTGGGCTCCCTGGGCCTTTGCTCTACTGCACTGTACATTAACTCCTCTCTCTTCTGGCATTTTCAGAGACTGCCTTTGCCAGGGCTCTAGGGGGTGGCTGCTGAACTCTGCGACTCTGACTAAGGAATACTGTCATAAAATTGCTAGGTATCATTCAGACATCGAAGGGCATGATGCTTCAAACATTTGGATGCTCTTTTGGAGGATTTGGGGTCTATCCATGTGTCCCATCTCACTCAGGAATGCCTCTTTATTTCCAAAGCAAAACTATCTGCGTGGAATTGACACATAAAAATGTACCCCAGCTCCTTTTCCATGGCAGTCACCGGTGCAGTCAACAGGCCACATGCATGCCCTAGAATTTGCAATTGGGCCATCTCCAGCATCCCAGTCTGGAGAAGTAACAGGCGGAAATGCAGGATTGATGGGCAGAAACCTGCTCTGTCATTCAACTTGCATCACCTCCTGCCTGAACAGCACATTCATCTTTTCAGAGTGCCTTCTTTTGCCCATGCTTCTTCTAATAGGTTCCCATAATAACCCTGGGAAACACACAGAGTGGGTCTCATCACTCCCGTTCTCATTTGGCTGATGAGATTCAAGGAGAATATGTGATTTGCCCAAGGTCATGCTTTTTTGTTTTGGGGTGGTTTTTTTTTGTTTGTTTATTTGTTTGTTTTTTGGTGGCATGTCTTCCAATTCATAATTCACTGCTCTTCCCTCGGTATCAGATTTGTACTCCTCATTTCTGCTTTTCTTAACCATAAAATATTCATGCTTACACCAGTACTACCTGACACATAACCAAATGCTTGAGTTTACAGTTCACCTTTGGGGATCTCAGAGCCTTAATTCAGGAATATTTGAGTAATTTTAGTAATTCATACATGACCAGGTTAGAATATGTGAGCATGGACAGGCCCAGTTTCCCTTAAGCTACCTATGCAAATGTGTGTGCTAGGCAAATTGCCTAATAACATCAGTAACAATAGCAGCAACAGCTAACACTGAATAAGCATTAACCCTATGCCAAGAAACCTTCTACTCTCCATAAACTTAAACTTCACCGTGACTCTACATGGTGGGTAATACTCTCTTTGCCATCTTACAGAGAGGAGAACTGAAGCAAACAGGTCCAGTAGTTTGCATAAAATCACACAGTGATTATAGTTGAGGCAGGATTCGAACTCCTAACCACAGAGGCCACTCTCCTAATCGCTTTCACTACAAATTAAACAAGACTGTCAACGGTAAAAAGAAACGGAGGGAGCAGATATTTAGACAACAAAAAAAAAAATGTCAAGAATTCTTCAATCACAGTCTTCTGTACATGATGGACTATGTATAAAAAATTCTTCTCTATTGTTTAAAGCAGGCCCTGAAAAATCATATCTGATATCTATTAAGTCAGAGAATATTAAAGACATTCCATGCTAAAAATCAGTAAAAGTGGGCGCCTGGATGGTTCAGTGGGTTAAAGCCTCTGCTTTCGGCTCAGGTCATGATCTCAGGGTCCTGGGATCGAGGCCCGCATCGGGCTCCCTGCTCAGCGGGGAGCCTGCTTCCTCCTCTCTCTCTGCCTGCCTCTCTGCCTCCTTGTGATCTCTCTCCCTCTGTGAAATAAATAAATAAAATCTTTAAAAAAAAATAAAAAATAAATAAAATAAAAATAAAAAAAATAAAAATCAGTAAAAGAGATTAGGGAATTTTTTTGCTTTTCCCCCCTAGTCTGACTAGTATTATTGAATTACTGTGTTATTTACTGTCTACTTGGATTCCCACCACACAATCACCCTGCCTGTCATCCAGGGTGTGTTACACATTTTATAGCAGCCATGTAATAATAGATAAATCCCATCACACAGTCTATTTACAGGATACCTCAGCCCCCTCTCCATCTGCATGTGCAAGATTACAACTTTATCAGTGCAAATAAAACATCATGTGCTAAAAAAAGCCATGAGATGTGATCAAAAGCCAATGGGCCAGAAAAGGCAAACATGGCAAAACAAGTCGCTTGCTTCCATGAAAACAAATAAAACTTTAAGATGTAACAAAGTCAGCGATTTCTTTTACTGGCAGCAAAGATTATCTCTCCATTCCCTGGCACAACAGACCCAACTATATGAAAGCCTACCTCTGAGACATAGAGCTGTGTCTGAAAACAGTGGAGCTGGGGTGTCAGAAGAGATTAAAGGGGCCGACAACCAGGGCTCAGCAGAAAAACCTTCAAAATTCCTAACAATTCACTGGAAAAAATGCAAATAAATTCATCATTAGCCTAGTCCTAAGTTTAACAGGTTCTCTCCAAACATATGCTTTATACATTTTTGATGAGATGTAAATTAATATCTTCTTTTTTGTCCTTAATATTGAGTAATGAAGACTTAATTCAAGCCAATGCCTATGAAAATATTGGGGAAAACCCTTGAAAAGATTTGTAATATCATGTACAGATCTTTGCAAAATTTCTATTTTATTTTCAGATTTGCTTCTCTTTAAAGTGAAAACAGTTAAAGCAGAGAAAAGCAGATGCAGCTTATGTGAGATTACTTTTTCTTAACCTATTCAACTTTTTATACCAAATTTCTTTGGGGAAAAGAATGATTCTAAGGATAGAGGGCCCACTGGGGTATTTAGATTCCAAGGTAGGGGAAGATAAAGTATCCTTCCAGAATAGATAAAGAAAATGGTGCCAACCGATTCTCAGGAGCCTGAATTACAAACATAATATGAATCTGTGGCCCCACCCATGAGGCCCAATTTCCCAATTAGAAAGAAAAAGGGGATTGGAGAGACTTATTAAGCTAGGTGACTCAAAATCCAATTTTGATGACTTAAGCATAAGTGCATCAGCAAGCTGTGGATTAAATTTCCTTTAATATACACCTAGGTCTAGGAATACTAGAAAAAGGAGATTAAGGGGAAAAAATATGCTTTACATTTCCTTCTCTCAATGCCTGAGTAAAAAATGTCTGAAGACATTTAAAAATCAAAACACACAATCAAAAATTTACAAACCTCAAACAAATTTTGTTCTTGCAACATCTGAAAGCTAAAGACAGAAGCATGAGAGAAAGAGAAAGAGAGAGAAGGAAAGAAACTTAGAGCTCCACTGAAATCCTACCTTGCATTGTGAGAGCAAAGGAATTCTGACACAGTATATTGTTTTTCTCTGTCATCACCACAAATCTGTATTTCAAGCTAGGAACCAGCATATTGTTTCCATTGAGTGGGATTAGCAAAATTTGTTTCCAGGAAAACTTTAAAACTAGCCCCAAGTTTCAGTCTCCATCAGTTAGGTCATAAAGAGCAGCAATCAATTCCAAACTTTGATGGCTGTTCATGGTGTCATTTGCAGCTTCACATCTGTTTAACTCGGAAGTGACGTTCCCAGTTGAGTGTGTTTTCGGCAAGTTCCCCATGAAATTATTTCAGTTTTATGTACATAGATCATTGTGTACATTTCACGAATTCATATAGAGCTAAAATAAATAGACACTTTCAAGCTTCACAGTTTCCAATCTGATATTTTTCCAAATCCAGGAGAAAAAGAAATGGGCAGGGAGGAGAAGAGAAAAATGATTGAACATTGTATCTTTGAAGAAAATATGGCAAAAAGTAGAAAGGATTATTTTGAAGCTGTAAAAGTTCTGGAAAGATTCCCTTTACAGATCATTATAGCATAAAGTATTATTGTTCTTTTTACAGAGACTGGCTGGTTTTGTTTTTTTTGGGGTTTTTTTGTTGTTTTTTTTTTAACTCTCTCCTATAGATGGTTCAGCCATTATGTTCCAGAAGTCCCCAGTTTCACAGCTTCCTTGGCCGGCCAGGGCAGATGCTATAATTATCCCCTGCTTTCCTATACACAAAGGTTGGACTGTCAGCCTTTCACCAACAGATGGGAGGCTTGTCTTCACTCATGGGTATTACCATTTCTGCCCAACAGTGAATTGATTCTTACCCCACTCCAGAGCCGTGCCTGGTGTGGTGGGAATTCCAGGTCAGAGGTAAAAGCAAATGTTTCTGGAGACACAGGAGAAGGGAGGGGGAGTTTAATCTCAATCCTCCTGATTTAGAGTCCTGGGGTAAATGCCGCTATAACAAGGCTCCAAACCAACAACAGGATGACATAAGCTCTTCCATTTCTAACCCAGTTACCCACCAGAACCCAAAGCATCCTGAAGCTCATGATGTATAAATTTAATTTCTCTTTTATGGCCAGAGCAGTATTTTCCATGATTTATAAATCATTTGGTCGGTGATTTCTTTGAAATCTTTGCCTCATTTATGCTCTTGACCTCTTGACCTCCTGATACATTTATTCATGCCAGAGATCTCTCTGCAGTGGTGCAGTTTAATGTCATTTGCCCGAGACTGGGTGGCTGAGAGGCAAAGAAACAAAGACAAACGTTTAAGGAGGTTTGTGATGCAAAAATGTGTTTAAAAAGAAGGATAAACAAAGGAAAATGTGAACACTTAAACCATATTATTCCTGCACTATTGATTTATTACAGGAACCCTCCCTCTATTTATTGAATACTTTATGGGTATCTGATTATATGGCAGTTGATGGGGCAATGAGAGAATACTGATCCTCACAGCAAAAATATTTGCTGTAAATGTCATGACATGCCTTGTCTATAATATGATTCTTTCCAGATGGTTATTTTTCAAGTTTCAGAAATGGAAAAATATGCCTTAAGACAAGTATACATAAAAATGATGCCTTTCTTCTTTGTCTCTTCTTGATTTTCATTTATTAATCTCTGCTGTTTACTATGAAGCAATGTGCTAAAGAAATCTGGTCCGAATGACATCTGATTAATTGGGCAGGGCACTTCCTACATAGCTCTTTGCTGATAACCCAGCTGTCCAAGAACCATTTCATTATAAGAGATGCAGAGGCAGGCGACAGTCACAAAACCACTGGGAAGCCGGGTCTGCTCTAACAGATTGGCACAATTTGTATCGCCGGTGCTCAGAACCTACAGGGCTTGCATAGCCCAGAGCCAAGGACAGGCTCTGCCTCTCGGGACAACCTGTATTTCTCTATGCCATTTACTCGTTATTGAAACATTGTGAAGAAAATGGCTCCTCTTCAACACTCCCTAATCCATTTACCCGATACAGAATTAGTTACTCTGGTTTTATATATATAGTGAGACACGCACACACACAAACACACACATAACCCGATATTGTTTCACAGGCGTATTCTAGAGGTAAAATGTAATATTCGGGTGACTGTTACAGCTGAAGTTAACAAGGCACTAATGTGGAGCAACTGATTTCCGATATTTTAGAAAGCTAAGTGTTGGGGCTCCTCTGGCTGCTCTGTTTTACTGAGAAAGTATGTCATTTGCACATTCAGTTACGTAAATTCAATTGCTGTCTATGGTCTTAGTGGAAAAAATAATGAGAGGGAAAGATAGAACAATTTAAACAGTGTGTGTGATTTTTGCCCTCCATTCCTCTCAAAAGACACAAGTACCACGATGACTGAATCAGGCGTCCTGAATCAGCGGGTCTCCCTACCTCCAGTCTTGGTTTTCTCGTGCCTCTCACATTGGGAGCCTTTTGCCGCACTGAGCCTGGTTCAAGGATAACGCTGACTACATCATTTTTTTCACCATAGATGCTGATGCTACACGTGAGTGCTTTAAAATGGGGCTAATTGCAGCCTGTGTCACAGCTAGGAATCCTGTGTGAACAGGCAGAGTGAAAGGTACTGAGAAACATCAAGTAACAAACCAGAGAGTAAAAAGTCCAAAGGCAAAACAGAGGCACTGAATAAGAATCCGGTTCAAGCAATCAGAAACACAAAGGTCAAAGTCAGTAGAAGGTGACAAAATGTTCGCCCCGGTGATTTCAGAGTAGGAACTGTTTCCTTCTTTATAGATTTCTCCATTTTACAACTTGTCTGCAGTAAGCATGGGTTAGTTTATGAGGAGAAGAAAACACACTGTGAAGACACTAACCATGAAAATGAGAGTGAATAAAGAGAGAGAGAGACTGGAATAACACAGCCTGGACCTGGAAAGTACAACGGCTGGGAAGCCACAGAAAAGGCACTGAAAACCTTTCCTATTTTTTTCTTTCCCCTTTCTTCTTCTTTTTTTCTTTTTCTTTTTAAGTACTTTTTTTAATTCAGTTGCATTCATTCTTTTTTTTTTTTTTTTTTTTTTTNGAGAGGCAGGTAGAGGGAGAGGGGGAAACTGGCTCTCTGCTGAGCAGAGAGCCGGATTCGGGACTTGATCCCAGGACCCTGAGATCATGACCTGAGCCGAAGGCAGAGGTTTAACCCACTGAGCCACCCAGGCATCCCCCCGCCCCACTTTTTTTTTAAAATCTACCATGACTTTCCTTTTTGTTGTTTAAAAATGAGTTTGCCTGCTAGGTTTTTAAGCCTTACTAGCTTGACTGCTAAATTTTAGGAGCCCCCCCAACTTTCAGTGTTCCCTTGCCTTTTTGTATCTAGGAGAATTAGGGGTGGGGGAGGAGCGGGTATTAAGAAGGGGGAGGGGAGTTGGCAGTTACCTGACTTTCCTCAAACCCTGCCTCTCCAGCAGTTCCAGGTCTTGGCTGCATCACAGTGGCCTCAGAGGGAGAGCAGCAGTGACTCTCCTCTCTAGTCTGGAATCCCCAAAATGTAAGAGGCCTTTCCCTTGATTCTGCACGCAGTATTGAGACCAACCTCCAACTTCTAATACAATTTAATTTATAGCTAAAGAAGAACCAAAGAAAGCTACAACAGAGAAAAACATGCCTCTACCCCTAGAATAGGCTCAGATGCTTCCTCTGGGATTCACTTATGGAGATATCCCCTGCCCTAGCCTCAACTCGAAGTGTACCCAAAGCCATCTCCCTTCCTTACAGTCTAGGTCCTACAGCCACGTCTCCCACGGAGAAAAGAAGTGTCTCCTCATCTCAGACCATAATCTTCATTCCTAGTAGACCCACTCTTAGCCAGGGTGACTGACAGAGGCTATACCATTCCCACCTAGAGTAAACACTACCCTCACCCTCAAGAATGTGTCCCACTCTTTGGTCTCAGCATGAAATTAATACAAAAGAACAATAATCCAGAATCAGAGCATTTCTCAAAGTCTAGATTACTGGACCTCAAATAGATCATCAAAAACCCAGTCCATCCCCTACTTCAAACCAGTCTGATCCTCCCAGGATGAAATGGAAGATCTCATTTGCTTATCGTTCTGTTCTGGAAATCACTTCCCCTGGAGGCAATAGTTAAGTCATCTCCAGGTCACCCAGACACAGGTAACCATATCTAAGGCACTGTGCACTCTAAATCACCCAGAAAAAAGAAACATGCAGGGCTCTGGCTCATACATGGGCAACAAATGTACATGACCATACAGGGCATTCAGTTTCTCAGTCAAGAGTATCTCCATGATCTTACAAGCCCCCCAAATAATAACGTAGAGACAATTCTGTGATTCTCCTAGAACAAAAAACCAGTCTGACCCAGACAAGTTCAGAAGGCTGACTTTCTTATAAGACAGAAAATCTTTTCAGTTTCTAAATGAAAGGATTTTTTTCAGCTTTGACTCATAAATGTTTCAAAATCTTCAGACACATTTTTAGTTAGGTCATCCTGCTACACTCATATAATTTTTACATGGCTATGATCATATTCCAGATAAAATACTACATTTGACCTTTCTTTACTTAATATGATGCATACATATGTTCATGTCTCATCTATGTTATTTAGAATTAAAATGGTGATATGAGTGTTGTAATAATAGTGATATTAATAGTCAAGAAACCAGACTCTCCAAGTGGAAGGGGTGGAAGTCAGTGCAACCTTAAGCAAATTCTGTTAAGTATATCATTTATTTGCAGAGCTAGTCTCCTCCCTTCTAAAACCTTCCTGTGCTCAAGTATCTATATCTCCAGCATTTGGTGCAATGCCTAGAGCTAAGTAGGTATTTGGTAAGTCTTTGTTGGATAAATGAGCAATTGAATAAAGAAGTGAATGAGTACTGCTTTCCTCTGCAATGACCACTCTGACCTGCAGCATCTCATGTCTTAGACCCATCCAAGCACCTCTCGTCAACACAGCCCCATTCTGTGTTCTCTGCAATTTTAAATTATTGCCTAATAAAAGCAAATTTTACAAACTCATCACTTTAGGAAGTACATTGGATTCCTAAGGAGGACTGCCACTAAATAGGCCAATGCTTTTTGAAGAAGCAGTGGCTTAGTCGACCTGGGAAATTGTGGCCTGCAACAGATTAGAGTCAAAGTTGTACCAGGTCTGTGGTTTTTTTCTGTTCTCTAAGGTCTTGTTCAATATTCTCCTGGTTTCTCAGGAGACATGCTTTCTCAACGTAATGGAGAGAGGCATGAAAGACCTCACCAAAAGCCCAAAAACAATGTGCCGTAAAAACACAGTGTTTAGAGGCGTAGAATTTGGAACCCAAAGACCCTTGGTTCAGTTTCTAGAGAATGAGTCTCACTGTCTTCATCTGTAATAGGAATGAATCAGATAATGTATGCAAAGTGCAAGTAGTACCTGGTATATATGAGGAACCCAATACATGTTAGCTCTCGCTCTCTCTTTTTTTTAAATAATAATGTAGGCCAAGCAGCAAATAAGAGGAGATCATTTTCAAGTACTTCAGTAAAACAGTAAAGAAGCTATTTGGGGGATAGACATAGTCTTTGCTACAGCTCAAACAATACAGTTTACATCACAGATATCAAATAGACCAAATCCTGCCACCATTCTCTCCTCCTGTGCTCATGACAGACATCATTAATCAAATCCAGACTTGGCCTCAGTCATCTTCTCAGAGCTCACTCTACTGATCAGTATTGTCATGAGAAAGGAACTCTATTTGCCATTCCATGCTTATCTGTTTCCCTCCTCTGACTGTGCCAACATTAGCCCAGGGAAGAACACTCTTTAACCAGTTGTTTTATTTATTTATTTACTTTTATACATAAGGCATTAGGCTCAACTACTCGGTTGTAAGCTTCCGTTCACCTCAGGTTATAAAGTTACTGAGAGCTAATGAACTTCTGTTTTTATCCCCAATGCACAGCATTCATCCCTTACACTGAGGAGGTCTTCAATGAATAGCTGTTGGATTTCATGCTATTTGAAACTCTGAAGCTGGAGTGCATAAATTCACCCTGCTCAAACTTAATTCCCTTTGTTTTCCTTTCTCTGCACTGCTTCTCTAAACATTCTCTTTGATTGTCATTTGCTATTTCCCAAATGAAGACTAAGTTTCAGAAACTGTGTATGTTTTCAGGTTGGACAATGCCTTTTTGAAGAGCAACCTGACATTTTATTAGATGATCGTTCTCTGTCCCAGGATGGGGAGCAAGAAAAATAATATACCAATTCATTCTTGAACAATAACAACAGTGAAATAGCTTAAATTACAGAAGAATAAGTGTTTTAGGGGAATTTTTTTATTGATATAACTCTTGTGAGGTCACAACTCAAGGTCTTTTCTTCAGGTTATAAAGGAACTATTTAGCTGAGCTTGTGTTTTCTTTGTCAATTTTATGCCAAATAAATACATGGCCCTAAGGCAAGGTGGCAAGGGACAAGATGATAAACATAGCTTCCAGAATTCTCTTTAAGAACTTCCATCTTACCTCTTCATCCTGGCATGCCAAGGCATGTGCTGGTACATCACAGCTGTGTTTATACAAGAAAAGTGAACTGCAGAGTTACGTATCCAACCAGTGAAACCGTTCCAATCTGGCTAATTGGGGTTCCTAACTTATCTTTCCTCACTAATATTTATTTTGGGGGAGGCTGAGCACTTCTGAAAATGGCTGTAATTATATTATCCCCATAAACACAGCCTAGGTGACCTGTTTTGACCATGCCTCAAGACTAATCAGTTACTTTCTTTCTTCTCACCTCTGTTTCTTTCACTGGGTAAGAAAATATAAACTGGTTTCGGATTCCCAGAGTGATAGATACTTTCCATCCTTCTTCCTCAAATACTTGCACATTTCTAAGCAGCAGATAACAGACATCTGGGCAGACAGAGTTCAGGGCCTGGGACAGTGTTTCTTACTTGGAGTTTTGTGTATTCTCTTCTTGCAGCAAAAGGGAAAAAAATTAAAATGCTTAAACATTTCTAGACAATGTTTCAGCCTATCTGCTGCATCCTGCCATCACTTGTAAGTGAACCATGCAACACGCATTCTGAATATAAAATTGCGGGGGAACCATGCTGGCTTTGATGAATGCAGTCCTGTACTTGAGCAACCCCATATAACAGGCCAACAAATTATGTTCATCTCCCCCTCTGTGCCATGCACAGTCCCAGGAGGATTGCACCGTCGTCAGCTGAAAATCCCCAGAGTAGCTAGCTGGGAAGCAGGGGGAATGGCATAGCAAGGAATAGCAAGAATATTGATTGTAGGGCCACCTCTCTAATTAAGGAAACACGGGGGTTGTGATTCTGAGGAGCTTACAGCACCAATTTCCCAAATCAACCTGACGTACTTGCTTTTCTATCTGATATCCCCTGAGGGTCTACCAAAGGCTTTGTATTCAGTGCAAGAGAAAGCAGCACAGCAACTGCGTGAGGTCAGTTTTCCATTTTGACTTCTGAGTATGGATGCTACATACTAAGACCCAATGTTTCAAATTGTTGTTCCCAAGGCCCAGGCAGGACAAGCTTGAGTGAAGGGGCAGCACCAATTCTACCCACTGTGGATCTCTACGTGGCCCACGTGGACCACCATAGGAAGACCACCGCCTTCTGGCCTGAAATAAAAATGGGATGACTACAATCTAAGACACAGGATGAGCAGTATGGCCTAGAGGTTACCAGTGCAGTCCCTGGAGTCCAAGAGGGCCATGTTGCTGTGCCAGCTGTTCCACTTACTAGCAAATTTCTTAAATTCTCTGCTCAGATATTAAGTCAGGGCTTAATATCTGGGCTCAGATGTTAAGTCAGGATAATAGTAGTATCTGCTTAAAATTGGGTTCCTGAGAATTTAATCATTTAATTCATGTAAAATGCTTATATTGTCATCTAGTAAATAGTAAGTGCTCAAAAATACTAGCTGATAACTAACTCATCATTGAGTGTATTGGAGAAGAGGATAAAAGTTCTCTGCTGAGGGTGCCTGGGTGGCTCAGTGGGTTAAAGCCTCTGCTTTCGGCTCAGGTCATGATCTCAGCGTCCTGGGATCAAGGCCCGCATCGGGCTCTCTGCTCAGCAGGGAGCCTGCTTCCTCCTCTCCCTGCCTCTCTACCTACTTGTAATCTCTCTCTCTGTGTCAAATAAATAAAAATCTTAAAAAAAAAAAAGTTCTCTGCTGAGATCAATCATGACTTAGTCTTGCTAAACTGGAGAATTAAATTGCTGAAGAGTGTTAGAAATGAGGTTCATTTAGCCTGCAAATATGTAATATTATGGCCGAGGAATCTTAAAAGACCCCAACCTTACCCCAAACTGGAGGCATCCCCCCAAGTGCCTCGCTCAGGGGATTGATACACTCGAGGAATAATGGCAGACAGAAATCAAAGTAACATTTTCACTAGAGACTTGCACTTCAAACCTCAATGCAGAGAATTTGAGTGGTCTGGACTGGACCATGTGGAACACTGCTTTTGTCTAGTTAGACAATCAACCTATCACACCTGCCAGCTCCAAAATGAAGAAACCCAGACAGCCACGGACTACAAAAAAGAGCATGTTTGCTTGCAATGCCCAACTTCAAGCTGGCCTGGGCTGTGGTCCGTGAAGTAGCCTGCACACCGAACTGCCACACAGGAGAAGAAACTGCGAGATGACTCACCTGTTTCTGAGGCAAACACCCTGGCCATGCCACTACTTCAGCTGCATGGAAGCATGAAGCAAAAAAGAAAAAAAGGCAAGAGGAAATGGACAAAGAGACCCACCAACGAGAGAGGAGCAGAAACAGACACCATCTGACAGCAGCCTCGTGGCTCCAGTGAAGAGAATTACCTGGATATCTAGAGAGAGAAAGAATCCCCCACTGGTGAGTGACCTTTGCCTACATCATTATGTACACAGTGACTCGACTCTACATTAATACTCTTCGTCCAGTCGTTATGCTTGATTTTCACCAAGCCTCACTGGAGGGAAGAGAAAAAAAAACCCAGCCCAAATATACTGAACAAAGTCAGGGGATCTAGTGTAGCGTCCCCTGGAATAGAAGCCAAAACCTCAATGGGATTTGACTTGTTTTGGTAAACATTTGCCTATTACTATCTCTAATATCTTCAAGTCAAGGCCATTTCTACCATTCCCATAGAGCAAAATTGTGACTTTTAGAATATTTATGCTATGTCATCAAGCCACATACACTTTATCAGGGTTTCTCAACATCGACACTATTAATATTTTGTGCTAAATAATTACTTGTCTTGTGGGCTGTCTTGTCCACTGTAGGATGTTCAGTAGCATCTCTGGACTCTACCTACTGCATATTAGTAGCACAACTCCCCCACCCCAAGTTGTGACAACCGAAGTTATCTCCAGACATTGTCAAATGTTTCCTCAAAGGCAAAATCAACAGCCGGTTGGGAATTACTGCACTGGGTTATGCCATTATAACAAACAATTCCCACTTCACAACCAGTGACCTTTATTTCTTGCTCACACTACATGTCCATTGTAGGTAGGATGGGAGCCCTCTTTCTGTATAGGCTAATGGAGCAGCCACCATCTGGAGCATTGCTATTCATTCAGCAGGGCAGAGGGAAAGACAGAGTTCTTTGTAAATCATGCACTAGCAAACAAATTTGCCACCCAAAAGTGACACGGCCTCCTTCCACTCACATTTCATCAGCCAAAACAAATCACATGGCCCCACATAGCTCCAAGGGCAGGGAAAATGCCATCCCATTAGCCCAGGAGTGGAAATATTTGGTGAACAGCACTAGGGACAATCAAGGCTAGCATGGGAAAAAGTTCAAAGCTTCCTCCTACATTAACTTCTTTCTTATCTTTACTAGTTCCTTGCTTCTATATTCTTTGTTTCTCATTTTTTTCTAATTTAAATTAGATGTTTGCTTACTAATTTTTAGACTTTCTTCATTTCTATTCTAACCAAATATAGCTTTGAGTTGCTTGTACCACCATCTTTCCTATATCCCACAAATTTTAATATGTAATGCTTTTGCTATTATTCAGATCCAAGAACTTTCTAATTTTCATTATAATTTACCTTTTGACACAAGTTATTTAGAATTATGTTTTTTTAGTTTCTACGTATAAAATATTTTGGGGGGACAATTCATTTTTTTATGTCTTATCTATGGTAAGAAAATAGGGTCTATATGAATCAGTATCTACATGATCTACATGATGCTGATTTTTTTCTTTTTTTTAATGCTGATTTTTAAAAATTTGTTGGGATTTGCTTTATGGCCTAGTAAGAGTCAATTTCCATAAATGTTATATGTATTTTTGAAAATAAGTTACAGAACTGCATGTGACATATAAATCAATGTTGTTAATTTTACTACTCAAATATTCTCTATTCTTACCAATATTTTATCTGCTTGATCTGTCAGTTTTTGAGAAAAGTTATGTTTAAGTTCCCACTATGATGTTTGTCAGTTTCTCTTTGTAATTCTTTCAGTTTTTACTTTATATAATTTGAGACTATATTATTAGGTACACACAAATTTAAGAACATTATCTTTCCCTGATGAGTTGAAACATTTTCATTTAAATGGTAGCACTCTTTATCCTCAGTAATAGTTCTGCCTTAAACTCTATTTTGTCAGATATTAACACAGCTATACAATCTTTTTTTTTGGTTGTCTGGTAAGTCTTTTTCTATCCTTTTATTTTCAACCTTTCTATGCCCTCATAATTTTAGGTGGATCTCTTAAACAACAAACAGCTGGGTTTGTGTATGTGTGGTTTTCCTTTTTTCTCCTTTCTTGCCTTCTTTTCAATTGCTTGTGTTATCTCATTCAGTCTTTTTTCCTGAGATTATTTTCCTTCCTTCCAAAGTCCAGCCTTTCAAAATGATTTTTTTAAAGATGTTATTTATTCATTTGAGAGAGAGAGAGCACACACACGTGGCGGGAGGGGAAGAGGGAGAGGGAGAAGCAGACTCCCCTCTGAGCCGGGAGCCCAACAAGGGGCTAGATCCCAGGACCCTGGGATCATGACCTGAGCCAAAGGCAGGCGCTTAACCGACTGAGCCACCAGGTGCCCCTGAAAGTGATTTTGTTAGGAATTGTTGGTAGCTTATATATACTTTCAGTTTTTGTCTGTATGCAAGTTTCTTTTTCTTTTTTTCCATTCTTGAAACCATTCTTGAAAGATAGTTTAATTAGATATATATTTCTAGGTTGACAGATTTCTGCTTTCAGTCTTTGAAGATATTCTGGACTCCATTGTAGCTACTGAAATTCAGTGCTTGTTGTCTAATTATTTTTCATTTGTAGAAATTAAGACTAAGTGTATAGATTATCTGGAGGTCTTTTTCTGTTTGCTTTTAAGATTTCTTTGTTTTACTATAATGCGTTTGGCTACAGATTTATTTTTAATTATCTGCTCATTATTCTTTCTTAATCAACTCTAAGAAAATTATCAGTCATTACTCCCATTCTTACTCTCTTCTTCTGGAACTCTGTTTAGACATAGTTTAAATTATATTAATCTATGACTATTTCTCTTAATATTTTCTTCCTCTGTCTCTGTGTTGTATTCTGCGTAATATCTTCAGGTTTATCTTCTAATCTACTAATTTGCTTTTTAATTCTATCTAATCTGAAATTTGATTCACCTATTAAGCTTTTTATTTTAATAATTTTACTTTTTTAAGTTTTATTTGCTTTCTTTTTCAAATTCCCCCAAGAGTTTTATAGTCTCATATTTATTACTTTCAGCATAATTCTCTCTCATGGAAAAGTAGCATAAAAAACAGATATATGTAAAATATTTCATAATAACAACAGCAATCAAGACATGATGCTCCTTATACAAATACCTATGAGGCAAATCTTCTTTCGCACCCTGCTGAGTCCAAATTTAGGGAATAAAAGAGGTTTTCTCTTATAATGCTATATTTCATTGGATAATAATAGCTATGCAGACACATTCTCTTTTGATCCTAGGTGTTTGAAAGCTTAGAACTTATATTTATCTCCAAGTGCAATGGCTTTCCTCAGCCTAGACTTTTTGATTCAACCATTCCTCTTTCCATCTTACCTTTAAAAACTAAAACAAACAAACAAAATTTGTACCCATGTATCCTCTTCTATTGTATCTGTATTTTCCATTATGAGCCTACTCTGATCTTTGGAAAGTATATGAGGCAAAAATAACCATAGTAACAAATGTCCCTAAGCCTCATTTTCACTATCTGTCAATGGAAAGTTTGCACTAGATGATTATTTATGGATTGAAAATGTCTAATAGTTCGGTGCAAAGAAGAATGAAACTTCTGGCAAAACATAGTTGAAAACTTATGGTAAGTCCTCTAAATGAAGACTTTCAACCTAAACTATTAAGAACATCTTAGTATAGCAATACCTCTTAAATTTATTTGCAAGAATCATTAAAATAACTCAGCTTCAAGCACTCTGCAACTCCCATCAAGAGATGGAGTCTTTCTCTCCACCCCTTGAATCTGCACTGTTTTTGTGACTTGTTTTGATCAGTGGAATGCAGCAAAAGTAACATATCAGTTCTAAGTATAGGACTTAAGAGGATTCTCATCTGTACTCATCTTTTTGGGATAATCCCATCACTATGTGAAGAAGCCCAAGCTAGCCTCTTTGGGCATGAGAGACCACATGGATTCCCATCCAACAGCCAATACCAACCCCCAGATATGCAAATGAAATGAGCTCATGCTGGATCACTAGTTCACCCTAAGCCACCAGCTGATATGTGACCACAAGAATGAGTCCAGTTAAGTCTGGCAAAAGAACCCAGTCCAAACTGCTAAACCACAGAATCATGAACTAATAAATAATTATTGTTTTAAACCACTGAGTTTTGGGTGGTTTGTTACACAGCAATAGCTAACTGATACTGTTATTATACTCACTATTATTTCTTTTTTTTCTTTAAAGATTTTTTTTTAATTTATTTGATGGAGGGAGAGAGAGATCACAAGGAGGCAGAGAGGCAGGCAGAGAGAGAGGAGGAAGCAGGCTCCCCACTGAGCAGAGAATCCCGATGCAGGCCTCAATCCCAGGACACTGGGATCATGACCTGAGCCAAAGGCAGAGGCTTTAACCCACTGAGCCACCCAGGACCCCAACTCACTATTAGTTCATTTGATGTTCTTTACAATCCTATGAAATAAGCAAGATAGATAATATCCTCATTAATGAAATAAGAAAATAGTTTGTATTACTTCTCTGTCACAGTGGACTCTCAAATGGAGTGTGTGGAAAATGACTCAAACATATATGGAAACAATACAGCTTGTTTTTATCCTTATTTTCATTTAAAAAAAAGGAAACAAATGTAACTTTACTAATATCAATATACAGCAAGTAAGCAATATGTATATAATTTATCACAATTGTGCATACATTAGAAATGCATGCTCAAAGATGTTTTATTGATAGTGATGTGACATGAAAATGTTTGTAAACAACCACCTTAAGCAAAATGGTAGAAGAGAACAGTTTAGAATACAGGTCTGTGAACACTACGATCCCTACCTGGACTGTAGGACCACCAAACCCAAAGAACAGGAAGAACTGAGCAGAATTTAAAAATGAATAGAAGATTTGTTACAGCAAATGAAAGAAGTTCCAATGACTAATTGCTTTCCTTTGAGGAATTAGGCATGATAGTTAAAAATTCAAATTATATAGTTTTCTAAAGCATAAATAAAATATCTCAGTGTGGAAAGAATGCATTTTTTAAAAGCAGAATAGATTAATTTAAATTATACCCTGGTGGGCATTTCATAATTAGGTTTATATATGATTGCATCTGGAAAACATCATTCTTCTCAATAGGAAAATTATGCAATATGTATTGTATTGTGGGAGGATCACATGAAATTATTTTGCTTCTCCCGTCAGCATGAAGGTCCCAACTTGCTTCAAGAATAATTATGAAACTATCCTATCATATATATCTGGTCCCCAAATTCCATATCCAGCAGATAGGAACAAAATTGTTCTATGGAATTCAATTGATAATTCGTTAAACTTCAACCACAGTCTCTAAACAATGTCAATAGGGGAAAGACATTGGGATCCAGTTACATGATCAGCTAGCCAAGTATTTTTATGGCTGTGTTTATCAGGAATTATGAGGACCAACTGATATAATACATATGAAACTCTTAGAATAATGGCACATAAGAAGTGCTCAATGCAGATTACAAATCATAAGGACAGGAATAGGAATAAAGCTGTAATCTTTGAGGAACCTTTGGATTGGCCCATCTCCTTTGTCTTCACACATACACCAATAGTTTCAGGTAGGAGCCGTTGTCAGCCTGGGTGCCTTAGAACTGACCATCATCTAAAGCAATCTTCCCAGAATCCCTTATTTTACAGATGAGGAAGCAAGCTCACAGAAATTAAATGACTTGTCCATGAAAACTCACATCAGAGTCTAAAGGTCTCCTAAGTATTTGCTCATTCTGTATATCAGGCTACCTACAGCCATCATTCTAGGACAGATGCAATTTTACATTAGAGCTAACATGAATCTCAGAAGTAACCTCACAGACCCTTTGGAGTCCTCACCCTTCGTCCAGTTTCCAGGAGGAGGGACTTGCCAGTTTATAACCAATGTGCCACGACCCTGAAGCCCTAATATGATATCACTCCCTTGTTCACACACACATAAGCACACCTAAGTGGCTTCACAAAAGACCCCATTAAAGCTTCACCAAGCAACACCTTCACCTATAATAACTGTAACAAATACACCATCAGTTCATACACACTGTGAAGGGCAGGCAAATTAAACTACCTCTCAGAGTTCAGCTCACTTTGGGCTTTCCTTTAGTATGTGGCTCTCAACTGGGGGAGATTCTCCTCCAAGGGGACACTTGACAATATCTAGAGACAAATGGGGAGGAGGAAGTGTGTTAATGGCTTCTAGTAAATAGAGGTTAGGGGTGCTACTAACATCCTACAAAGCACAGGACAGCTCTCTACAACAAAGAATAATCAAACCCCAAAGCTAGCTATTGTCACAGTTAGGAAACCCTGCTTTAGTAACGATAAAACCAAGGTGCCCCCCTGTAAGAGCACAAACACTTCTGGCTGACATTAGGCAACGTGCTTTAACACTCACAGCCTCTTTTTGACTTGTCAATAAAATGGGGTAAATAATAATACTTATCTTACAGAATCCTTGTGAGGATTGAACAAGAAGGTCTATGTTAAAACCTCAGTATAGTGTCTGTCTTGCACTAAACAGTTGACTCATTCATTCAGTAAACATATATTGAGACACAAGATGCATTGGACATAGCGGTGTGTGAAAACACTTATGGTCTCTGTGTTCAGGGAGCCACAGTTTGGGGGGGGACAGACATTAACCAAGGGTCACACAAACAACAAAAATGAGCTGTCATTATTGTTGTTGTTTTTAATAAGAGAATCTCCTCCTTTTGCGGACGTCCCCATGCTTCTACTCCTAAGCCTTTTCTGTGATTTTTTTTTTATATATAATCCAAGAAGGGCTAATACCAAAGGTGAGTAGACTAAAAGTCTTCCATGCCCACAGTGGGATGGAAGAGCAGAAAAGCTCTTTGCTCATCTGTCAGCTTTTCGACCTCTGAGACAAGCTGCCCCCAACTTCTAATTGCCTGCTCCCAACTCCACTGTGTCTGAGGAAGGGGCACGTGATCCACAGGCAACCCTGTCACCGTGCTGCGTTGCTATAGTAAGGATGCCCTTTATTGATCAGACTTGCCTGGAGTCATGTAACTCCCCAGACTGCTGCTGGGCTCCCCAAGGGTCAGTTGGCAGGCAGCAGGCTGATCCCCAGCCCTGCCCTCTCTCCCACCCTGGACCCACGAAGGCTGCCCACAAAACACCTAATGCTTCTTTGTAGTGTCTTGTCATTCACACACTAATTTGAAGTCACAGATCAAAACTGGATAGAGACACCAGGGAAAAGAGATTTGAAGATTCCCTGCCTTCCCTAAAGCGACACTGCAGTCCCGCATCAGCAGCCAACAAACCCCATTGTTTTCCCCAGGGAATCTCTCTCCTACCCTTTAATTTCACCACTTTCCGGAGTCTCTCCATCTTGCCAACATTTTTATTACAGGAAATTTGACACCGTATCTTAGAAGAAGTGCAATATGTCTGCTACCGATTAGAAAGTCGATGCCCTGAGAGGTTAACGGACTTGCTCAAAGGTCACAATCTGGTTAGTAGCTACACAACCCAGAGACATACCCAGTTTCTCTAGTACCCTCGGAGAATGAGGCAGCCACATAGACTTTCTTTTTCTTTTTTTCTAGCTTTTTAAAAGGCAAGATTAATAGTTTCTTCCTATAAATATTTGCATAGGAATACAGGTAAGGGGGTCATTGTTTCTAAAAATAAGGCATTTAAGTTTTCTTCCTTTCTCAGGAACTCCAGATGTCATTGAACATTCACATCCATTGAACCCCCACCTCCCTCCGCCCCAACCCATATGCGTTGGTGGTCTGAGCTCACTGTGGATACTTGTTGGTGAGGATGCTCAGGCAGAGTGGTCACATAACTAAGTAAAAATCTTATAGCAAGTCATAGCACAGCCAGAATTGGGGGCTTTAGTTAATGTGAAATTCTTTCAGTCACAAAAGAAAAAAATATACAGAAAGGTTTCTGCAGTGTTCTATCCCATACCCATGGCAGGCATCGTTAGGTGATCACAGCATCTTTTCCTTACAGGCATAGATTCAGTCTCAGAATCTTTCTTAAGACCATGGTTCAAACAGCTGTTACCCATCAACCAGCTCCACATAATATGTGGTGACACAGTAAAGCCTCTTCAAGCAGAGTCCATTGCACATGAGATTTGAAGACGAAATGAAGACAGAGTTGAGAAGAGTCAGAGGAAGAGCATTCTAGGCAGAGGGAACAACACATGAAAAAGTGACCAATGTGAAATGATATTGACATATTCAAGAAACTGGAAGAAGCGATTCTGGTTGTACTGCAATGAGCAAGGAAGAGATAAAGGTAGGGGACTGTCCCCAACCATTCAATCACCTCCTACTATCTTAGTGTGAACTAATTTACTATATTCTTAGGTAGAGCATAGTACAAAGAAGACAAAAAGTACAAGAAATTTCCCCAAGGAATACAGTTTGAAGAGAAACTGGGGTGACACTGGGGCACCTGGGTGGCTCAGTCGGTTAAGCATCTGCCTTCGGTTCAGGTTATGAGCCGAGGGTTCTAGGATCAAGATCCACATGGCAGGGCGCTGTCCCTGCTCAGCGGGGAGTCGGCTTCTCCCTCTGCCCCTCTGCCTGCTTGTGCTCTCTCTCTCTCTCTCTTTCTCTCTCTCTCAAATAAATAAGTAAAATCTTAAAAAAAAAAAAAGATCTGGACAACAAAAAGCAGATAGTAGCACTGAGCATCTTGCCAGAAAGAAAGAATCACTGTGAGCTAGGAGATGGTGCTTACAATCAACTCTTATCAGTTGGGATTCAATCAGAGAACCAGAACCAGGAGCAGGGACATGTTTGTGTGTATATATGTATATGTACATATATTATAGGAATTTAAATTTACACAGTTGTGGTAGCTTTTTAAACGGACTTTATAAAGCCGTGGCCTTTCCTTCTCTGCGGAATCATGGAGCCAGAGAAGGGAAGATTGGCTTAAAGTGAACAAAGACAAGATGGAAGCCACTGTGTGAGCTGCAACCCACAAAGAAGAACTGGAGCCACGTAAGTGCTCATTGCTTCTGACTTAGATGGTGTGGATTTCCTGTAGGAGCCAAGGTCTTTCACCATGAATCAAAATACACACATAGCCTAAGAGTTAGAAAAACTGAAGGAGGGTCCCCAAGAAGAAGGAATAGTTGGAGACCTGCCTGACTGCTGCCTCATGCAGAGGTGGTAGTCCTTCAGATAAGGCACAATGTGTGAGAACTACAGAATGACTACAGCTTCATCTCCACTGAAGTCCATCTACCACTCTAATTGGACACATACCAAGAAGAGGACTTAGGGACACAAGGTTCAGTCTAGCGAGTTACTGTATTACAAAGCCATCCACCAACTGAAAGATGGACGAGTAATGCCAGTTCTTGCCTACCCATGGGCACCCCCAACTACTCTTCTCCCCTCTATAATCCCACACAGCCATGGCCATCTCTAGATATAGATGATTGGATTAAGAATGACACTGGACCCAAGAAGTATCAACCAATAGCTCACTGAACCATTAGTTATTCTCTCTCTGTCTCTGTCTCTCTCATTTGAACCAAGAAGCATAGACTCTACGGGTAAGATGGCTGAGGGGACTTTTAGAGGCTGAGGACAGTAGAGACTTAGTAGAAGTTGACAGGTCCATTCAGACCCTGTGCAAGCAGGGAGAACTGGAGCAGAGAGACCAGTGATCATGAGAGAGATTCTGTGATGCTTGAAAAATCCAAAGCCACACAGTTCCTGGCTTTCCCTGAGGGGCCCAACTGTACTTTGCTTTCTATGCAAACAAGTAATGGCCAACAGCAATAAAAACCTCCACTTTCACCTTTATTTTGGCCAGTGGGGCTGTTTCGGGGTTTTGCAGACAATCTGTCCCTAAGTCAGACCGTGGAAGTTGAAGTCAATCTGTCCCTGCTTCCCAGTCCTCCCTAGTTACCATAGTCAGTGACCCCGATAGCACAAGTTAGAAGTGCTCCAGTTCACACTCACAGAGATGTGCCATGAAGTCGTAGGAACTAGGAGGAAATGGCAAGGAAAAAAAAAGAAGAAGAAGTGAGAGCCGAAGGAGTCACGGAAACATCTCCCTCCCGTGCTGAGTGCTGGGCACATCATGTCATGTCAGCACAGGCTTCATGCTGTAGTGAGAGGGGGGCAATTTCAACTCCCTGCTACTCCTGAAATGCGCACTTGAGAGATGGCGCTCTTCCCAGAGCTGTCAATCTTCCAGCATTCACGATCCTGAAAATCGATTTAATAGAACATTTTAAAGTAACTTTTTCAAAACTTTATGCCAAAAAGAAAGAAGAAAAAGAAAGCGCAGAGTGCTAATTGCACTTTAGAGCTTCAGGTGATTTTCAGTCCGGGATCTCAACGTATTTGATGAACTCTTATTTCACACAACCTTGCTTCACCCCTTAGTGGGAACAGATCAGTATTGTTGAATTCATTTTACAATATGGAGAAACTGAGGTCCTACTCAAAAAAGATGAGAATGTCACTGCTTCCAATTTTTAACTTCAAGAGGCACTAAGGGAAAAAGTGGCTCATTTAGATCATAGGCCTTACAATTGCCTCAGACTGAGAGATCATGTCACGCACATTTCGGTTGCAAATATTCCTCTCAGGATGTCAGTTTCACTGGCCAGTAAGCCTTTGCCTCAAGATTGGAAACATGCAGGCAGCTGATAGCTCACATCCTTACAATTCTGCACACAAAAATGGAAAGAAAGTACATTTACCATCCAAGCTTCTTTTTTCTAAAAATCTCAAGGAAGAATTCTGACTGGGTGGTTTGGGTTTACATGCCCACACCTGGGCCAATTGTTGAGGTCAGAGAGATGGATACTGTGATGGGCCAGGCCTAGATCATATGGGTCACCCCCCCCCATGGCCAATGGGAGCATGGAATACCACCCAAAAAAGAGGATTAGCCAAGATATAACCAGCAGAGGAATTGTGGCTTGGGCAGCCATCCCAAACTGTGTCTTCAATAAACCTTCTACCTCAGCAAAAAGAGGAAATACACACATCTTTTCCTCTCCCTATCTTAAGCCCTCTAAGACAAAGATAACTTGCCACTAAATCTTTGTGTGTGCACACACTTGATTCCTTAGGGTAAAATCACAGCAGTGGCACAACTGGGTCAAATGGTACTTACGTTTTTTGAAGGTTTTGATCCTCCTTGCTGACCTGCTTTTCAGAAAGGGGGTATGAATTTACATTCCCACCAGTATGTGAATATATCATCATTATTCTTTTCATCTGCTTCCTAAAGAAAAGGCAAAATGGCCAAAAGGAACAAGTGAAACAAAAGAGAAGGAAAGGATTCAAATAAATTACCTTTTAGACAACCAAGATCTGAACAACTGAGAAATGTTTGTCCTGACGAGGTATGAATGAAATCAGGCGAAAGACAGATGATGCTGGATCCTATCTATGAATGAGGGCCGTGACCTTTCAGAATCAGGCAGCAATGTGAACAAGAAGTGTCCCTCATGTCAGGCAGCTGAGCATTTAGAAGTAGCTGGCCATGCATAGCTTACATCCCCAGTCTCCTTCGACAAGAAAGCCAGACAAAGTCCTGGAAGCGTGTAGATGGGATTACATTTCTCAAGGATCACAGCCTGTGGAAGACAGGGCAACATACCTGTCAAAGGCAGACTCTGCCCCATATCTGCCCTGATGAACTGTGGGCTAATTGCCATTGCCAAAAATAATCTCCACAGATTACAGCAAGCATCATAAATAACAAGGGGCTCTGTGACGATGCATTATGACAAGGTCTCAATCGCTCTTATCTTTTATTAGAGTGGAGCTTGTGCATTCGTGTTACTAATGAATCTTTTTCATTTGTGCAAGTGATGTTTCCATTGACAATGACATGAACATAAAGTGGAGGTTAATTTACTCCATTGTGAGAGGTTCATTATTTAACCTGACGTTGAGGACAAAACAATGTAGCTTAATAGATGACAAATAGAAATTAGTTGTGATGAATTTTGCCATTTAATTCTAGCAGGCTCGCTGAATGTTTGCCATAAACATGGCAAGAAAGCCAGAGTTAACCTCTCTGTGGGTGGGGTTTGCTCACTCTGCTATTTCCAGGGTATTATCCTGGAAATCAAAAAACTTCCATTGGGGGCGCCTGGGTGGCTCAGTGGGTTAAAGCCGCTGCCTTCGGCTCAGGTCATGATCCCAGGGTCCTGGGATCGAGGCCCACATCGGGCTCTCTGCTCAGCAGGGAGCCTGCTTCCTTCTCTCTCCTCTCTCTCTGCCTGCCTCTCTGCCTACTTGTAATCTCTCTCTCTCTGTGTCAAATGAATAAATAAAATCTTTAAAAAAAAAAAAAAAAAACTTCCATTGGGAGGTTCCACTGGAAATAAACAATGTCCAGTTACCCAAAAGACGTTAGAGGCTAATGGTGATACACTGTCATTGGTCAAGTTTTATTGGATTGCTTTCCTTTAACACCAGATAAACAATTGACCTACAATGCTAGACACTAAAGTTGTATTGAATTTTGATAGCTGTTAGCATTGGCATCTAAAACCCTATGCTTGTGTGTTTTTGTTCTTCCACATGAAGGAAGCTGAGCAATTACAGGAATGAGTTATAATTCTACAATCAAACAGGGCTTGTGTTTGAATTCCAGGCCAACCAGTCACTAATTAGATGCATTTAGGTTAGTTATTCAGGTTTTCCTAGCCTGGGTTTCCTCAACCACAGAATGGGAATGATAACAGTATTTCCCTTGTACTATAGATCAGATGGGATTCTGAGAAGGGAGAGGTACATACGACTTAGAATTTTTGTGGAGTCAGTGTTCTTGAATAATGGTTAGAAATTTAGTCATTGATTCTGATTTTTTTTCCCTCTGTCAAGACATACTATCTGTAAGAAACCCAGGATATGTCATTTACACCATCACACAATCAGTGTGCCCCTCACCCCAATGGCATCTGCCTTTGTACATGCTTATTCACTGTAGAGAGAAAAACTGTCCTCAAGTTAAGGAATTTTAGGCTCAGTTGATAGGGTAAAGAAGGAAAGAAAGGATGAGGCCATTTTAGGCAAAAAGGACTGCCTAGGCAAAGGCTCTCTTTAAGTAAGAAATGTGGGAAATAAAGAAATCCAGTATGTTCAGAGTGTAGAAAACCAGAAGATCATGTAGGAGAAATAGGCAGGGCCAAGATTTTGCAGACCTCTGCAGGCCAAGGTGAAGGGTTCTTGTCTTTATCGGAAGAGCAATGACTGGAAGGCCAATGTCCTAAGCAGAGTCATAATATGTTTGGATTTCACTTTAAATAGATAACTCTGGTACTAGTATGCAAAATAAGCTTTGGAGGCAGGCAAGAGTAGATGGAGTCAGGCCAGGCTGGAAGCTACCACAATGGCCCAGACAAAGATGGCAATAACTTTAGATGAAGCACTGGTAGATAAAGAGAAGTAGAAATATCTGATAAGTATGTAGGAGGTAAAATTAACTAGACCTGGCAGTGGACTGGATATGGAGATAAAGAAGGGGCTATCAATGATGATTTGCATGAGTCACTGAGCTCAGCATCCTCGTTTAGAAATAAAAGAATAAGTCTCAAGGAGAGTGAATTAATTTTCCATAAATCATCAAACATGAGTGACCGAGTTTATAACATGTGCTTGTTGGGGGGGGGGATCTATATGTATGATTTGTGTATGTAAGTGAGAAAAAGTATTTGTGTGTATACTGTGTATACATACATATCCAGGATATATTATTTAGGTAAACTAAAAATTTGAGGACTATTTTATCTCTAAATAAAAGTTAGAAATCCTATGCCCATCTCCCATCTCTAGTAACTGCATCCCTGTGACATATTACTCCTGTTCTGTGCTTATTTTTCTAAACTTCAGAGTGTATATACAGACCTCTATATACTTTCTTTTATCTATCCAGTGTGTGGTCACCTCATTTTTATTGTTATTCTGGCTTCTATTCAATTTATTAGTTTGTGGTCTATGAAAGCATATTTTAATAATTTTGAAGGAATCTTTTCATCATGGAAGCTTGTCTAAAGAAGGCCTGAAATAATCAGTATTTCAGATTTTTACTACTCTCCAGTCCCTTCCCCCACCATGCACACATACTCATATATGTTTTGCTATTTTAAAGAAAGAGATTTAACAGCCATAAGGCACTTTTAAAAATAACATTCACATCTGGGCTGACCACCTGTATGCCAAAATTTAGCTTGATGTTAATTAAAACAGGCATGTTATAAACCTCAGGAAATGGCAGCTGACCCCTAACTATGAATGTAATGCTATAATAATACGTAGTAAAAATAAGACATTTTGAGGCTGTTGCCCAAACCACTCATGCATTAAAATTCTCACCACTGTATACCCTGCAAGAGGACGGGTAAATCAACTGCAGAAATGGTCCAACCAAAAAATAATAATGATAACAATTCAAGGGGTAAGAGCCATTCATTCATGCAACAGATGGCTGTGCTGGACAAACATCGGCATTCTGCCTCATGAGGAAGATTCTGCATGGAGTTTGGAAGACTGATTAGCTCTATACTGCCAAATATGATCATAATGATATTGGTGCAGCCGATATTTACTGAACCTTTTACTCTGCCTCTTGCACAGTGCTAGGCACTTAACACAAATGACATCATTTAATCCTCCTAACTACCCTATGAGGTAGGTGCTATGATTATTCCCATTTTACAGATGAGGAAACAAAGGCTTATGAGATGTAGTTATCCTCTCCGGGTGGTACAGTGGCAGAGCTGGCAGTGGAATGCATGCCCTCTGACCCCATGGCCCACGTGTGTCCCAATGGCTCTGCATGGCCACAGAAGCCTTCCCCCAACTCCCACTTGGACCTTTCCACCTGTAAACTCACCACATTCTTTTTATACCCACCCACAAGTGACCTCCCACATTTTCTTCCACCTCCTTTCTGATGCTTTTTTGTCATTTACTCCCATGTGACCCCAGAGCCTCTCCCATATCCTTTTCCCTTTCCCATCAGCCCCACTTTTGAAGCCACTTCTCTTAATTGCCTCTGACACCCAGGCATTTGACAACTCAGCTTTTGCTCTGCTTCTCATTTGATCCAGCTATTTGCCATTGCCTCTGAGTTCTAAAATTGTCCTCTTCCTCCTTGCACCTTAAATTTTTGCTTCATAAAGCAGGGTATTAGAAATTTGCATCTTAGGACATGTATATTTAGAATGAAACCATGTAGAATAACATATATTTATATTGTAACTGGATATTAGAATACACAGACACTGGCATTTAAAAAAAAAAACCACAAAAACAAAAACCCAGGATTCTCTATTGTACAGACTACACTGTCAGGAGTGCCCCCTGGCACAGTCATGAAGAGAATCTGAAGTGGTAAGTCTAAGTTCATATCTAAAATTTCCACATTCACTTCCAAATGTGTACTTTTAAAAAGTTTTGTGGGTTTTTTCTTAACTTTGCAATTCAACTGTATTGCAGTTTCTGGAGCTACAATAATGATTGTGCAAGGTAGAAAGAGTCCCTGAATCTACTGCACATGCAATATGTAACAAGATTTGACCGAACTCTCCCACAGGAGTCTTTAGGTACGCTAGTCTAGACTCCAGCTTGGAATCAGTAAGATCAAGGTTTTGTTCACACCTCTACACATATTCACTATGTGACCTTGGACAAGTCATTTAACTTCACTGTGCCTTAGTAAATTATTTTAAAATGTGAATGACTAAATAGAACCCTCTCTGAAGAAAATGAAATGAGAGAATAAATTTAACGTGCCTAATCTAGTTTGTACTCAAATTATATCTGTTGTTTGTGCCAATTCTTTTGTAGGTGTTTCTGTACTAGTAGTAGTTGTCCTAGGGTTTGTTGCAACAGCACATCCAAGTTCTGAGCTAGGGAAATTCTGCCTACTCCTTCCCTCTTCAACCATACCAAACTGCTTGTGGTTAGCCCCAAACACCATATTGTTTCATCTCTTCTGTGTCTTTTCGTATGTTCTCCTTTCCTGGAAGTGTCAGTCCCCTGTAAATTGCCCTGATGAAGTCCAAATCACTGTCTGCATTTATGAAATTCACCCCAACTCCTTAAGACAGCCTTAAATATTCCTTATCCCATTTTTCTTAGAAATGCGTCCCTCCTAAACTGAACTGGTAGAAAATAGGGACTATGTTTTATTTTATTTTTTGGTACTATATTCCCAACACTTGGCATAGTGGCTGGTGGGCTGTAGAGACCTATGCAAGAAGCTTTGGCATCAAGGAACAGAAAACCCCACCTCAAAGTGGCTGAGCATTAAGGAACTCTACCATTTCATACAACACCAAGTACAGAGGCAGTATAGGATCCAGGGCTCATGCAATGATTCAGCATCCACACAAGAACCTGGTTCTTCCCACCTTCCTGCTGCCATCTCAGTGAGGTGGCCTTGCCTTCAGGGGGAGTCTTCATGGGCATAAGATGGCTGCCACAGTTCCAGGCCTCTCATCCAGGTACAACAATAACCGAGGAAGAAAGGAACCATTTTTTTTCCTGTCTTTTTTAGAGTGGCCAGAACCATTCCCCAGAAGCTCTCAGCATACTTCTGATATTCCATTTCCCAGGATTAGGTTTTATGTTTATTCTTAAACCATTCACTCGCAGGGGAAATGAGATTACCACGATTACTGTAGGCTAGGGATCAGCAAACTTTTTCTGTAAAGAGCCAGATTGTAAATATTTTAGGCATGGAGTCTCATTGAGTCTCCAAGTCTCATTGCAACTATTCGGTGTGCCCTTACAGCACAAAAGCACCCATACATAACGTGCAAGTAAATAAGTGCTGTTATGTCATGTTCCAGTAAAACTATTTATGGACATTGAAATTTAAATTTTATATAATATTCATGTGTCACGAAATAGTCTTCTTTTGAATGTTTTTCAACTACTTAAAACAATGTTGAAACCATTCTTTGCTTGAAGGCCACACAAAAACAGGCAGCAGGTCAGATTTGGCCCAACATCGACAGTTTGCCAACCCTTAGCTTACAGTGTTTGGAGTCAAATGTAAGTTTAAGTGCCATCTACCATATTTTCTAAAGTGCTTCATAGATATTTTTAAAATTAAATGAATAAGTGATTCAAGAAAACACAGTTCTTGTCTAAGAGAAGTTCATATGATATACATGCATATGATTTCCCAAAAGATATGTCTTAAATAACTGCTCTCCCTAATGATGGTGGAGTTAGGACTAAACAAACAGAAAACTGTGGTTTGTAACAGCTTAGATACTAAATTGTGAAAATGGAAGGTAAATAATTTTTTGTGTTGGGATGTGTGGGAAATACAGATTTGAAAAACCCTTCATGAATCTAAAGACATAAAAGGTTTGCTTCGATGGTAAGTAGGTGAAAGAGATTACTTAATGGGTGTTTTCTATGTTAACATCTTCTGACTTCACAATTTTCCAAATATAACATTGCATGTAGGCAAAGAGATAATTATAGAGTAACTGCTTGCACTCAGTGTAAATTAATCAAATGTAAATTAAATAAACTGTAAATAGAAGATACTCCTTAGCTGATACAGCAAGTGAATCACCTCCATTATAGACTCATTTTTGCAAAATTACATCTAATCATAGTATTTTAAGATAGTGTTTGGCAAAACATCTCTAAATCTGTCAACAAAAGCAGCGATTACTTCTTTGCAGCTGAATACCTTTGCCAACAAACACCCATCTGTCTGGAAAGATTTATGTATGGTTCTGCCTAAAGGCAGGGCTAAAATCTCAATGACCTCTGGAGGTTTCTTTCACCTTTATGCTCTGAGAGTCAATAAAAATTCATTTTAGAGCAATACTGCAATCCTTAAAAAGCTACAAACCTACAATGTAATCAAGTCTGTTCCAAGAATCCCCAAAATAAATATTCTTCTAGGTAATTATATAACTTATTTTGCCTGATCAACATTTTAATCTTGCTTGTCAGTTGCTGCTTTAATAGAGTCCGACTCCTTAATATGGCTCATAAAACCCGGTATAGCTGCAGTTGAAGTCAGCACTGTTCTTTACGCTCCACTGGACTGATTTCCTCAGTTCTTCAAGCACATGGTACTTGCTTCCAGGCTTTGGCCCATGCAGGTCCTCCTCCCTAGGCCACATTTTCCCCTCTCCCTATTTTACTCACCCCTTGGTGTGGTTAACATTTCCTCTTCCTTCAGGCCTTGGATTAGATTGGAGGATCTGGAAGCGTCCTCTGCTCCTCCTACCCCATCATGGGTTGGGTGCACCTTCCATGTGTATAACACCCTGTACTTGTTTGCTCCTTTCTTCATATTTATAATCCATGTACTTTTCTGTGTATTTGTTAATCTCTTGAGAGTTGAGGACAAGAACTGTGACTTATAGTAATTACAATAAAAATTATAATAAAAAGTAGAGGAGGCCAGGTCATAAAGAGATTTATATATGCCTTGCTAAAAAGTTTAGACTTTACCCTGAAGGGTATAAAAAGAAACCATTGGAGACATTTGTCATGCGCATAAATGACTTTCAGAAAGATCGCTTTGGAAGCAATATCACAGAATGGACTTTAAGACAGCAAAAGGGTGGATGGTGAGAGGTCTACCCTAGAGGCAGCAAGACCACTTGGGAAGTAGTTTCTGTGAGATTGGATAGATGTCTGATATAGCTATGAATACAGTGAATGGAGCATAGTGGTTAGTGACATTTAATGGGTGGAAATCTACACAGTTTGTGACCACTTATGTATGAAACTAAAAGACTGGGAGAAAGAGAAATCAAGGTTTGGACAGCTAAGCAAAGGACAGTGCTAGTTCAGTCAAAAGAAATCTAGGAGGAGGAGCAAGTTGAGGATGGGGGAAAAGGAAGATTAATTCCATTGTAGACATGATGATTTCAAGGAGCCTGCAAAGCATCTAGGAGGAGATAATCAATAGATGTCTGTATACATATGGATCTGAAAGTGAAGAAGTCTAGACCAAAGAAAATATGAGATCCATCAGATTAGAAGGAACACTGAAGTCACAGGTGTTTCGATCACTCAAAGAGAATGTGTATTAAAAAAATAGAGGAGAGCTTAGCCAGAAGCTTGAACAATACCAACACTTCAAGGGCAGGTAAAAGAGGGGGGTATCATAAGGAAAACTGAAAAGTGGCCAGAGAGGAGGGTAAAATCGAGAGGAAGTATAGTCAAAAGAAAGAGAAAGTTCCAGAAAGCAGATATTATTAATCGGCTATGATTACATAGCAATGACAAAATCTCAGTAATAAACCAGAATAAGTATTTACTAACCAGCTCACAGGTCTAAGATTCAGCTACAATGGCTGGGACTGATCTGCTCTATGTGTCTCTCATTCTTTTGGGACCAGTAAGCTTTCTGGGGTATGTTCTTTTACTAGTGATGGCAGAAGCCCAAGAGGAGCATGTGGAAGCTTACAACACTTTTTAAATTCTAGTCTCAGACTGGCACTCTACCACTTCTACCCGTATTCCATCAGCCAAAGTAAGTCACAAGGCTGGGCTCTACACCACTGAGTGGAGAAGTGATTAATAGGGATAAGAATTATGACTGTGGCTGAAGCAATTTCATAAGAGGCTTAATAATGCCCTCAAGTAAAAAAATTGCTCACTCAAATGCAAATACTGGTTTATGTGCTTTAAAACATACCTAGAGCCAGTGAACCGATTGGCCCATCCCTTTGGAGGGCTCTAGCATGCCAGGGTCATTCCCTACAAGTCACACCCTTATAAGAAGCCAAAGGACTTCCCAGGAGAAAATAATCATATATCATACTAATATTGTGTGAGTGTGAGGTCAGGATTTGGTATCAGGAAGACTCACTCAAGTAAGTTCATGAGAAGGAAAGTTCATATGTAAGTGTATATGTCGAATAGAAATGGGAAACCATCAAGAATGGAGTCGTATCTAGGGGCTGAATACCTTCCCTGGCTTTCATATAGGTCTAATGGTCTCTTTCTCATATTATTTTAGCTACTCTTTGCACTTCTGCATAATTCTTCCCCATCTGTCAACTGGATGCTCCTTGTACTCATAGTTTCTATTCCATTCTAAATTCTATTTGCATGTAATTCTGGATGGCCGTGACTCTAGCTTGGGGCATTTTGTGTCCCTGGGCTCTCCCAAGTTTACCAGTTCAAACTCCTAAGGGTGAGATTCACATCTCTTCAGCTCATTTCTCACACTAACCTGTGTAACTGGCAAATTTATGAATTGGTCATCCTTGATTCTTACAGCCATCCCTAATCTAAATATTTGTGACCCACTGCAGGGAGGTTCAAAGAGTAAGGAAGTTTCCCTCAGGAAGTACTGTGGGGAGGAAGGTACCCACTGAACTTTCTAGTATAGGGAGGTTCCAGAACACTGGAATTAAGATTCAAATAAGAGCAAGTAAAATGCTAAAAGAGACTTTTCTAAAAAAAAAAAAAAAGAGCAAGTAAAATGCCTACCTTTTAACTATTGGGAGAATCCCTAGGCAGAAAGTTCATCCTGAAGGAAGAAGGATTGGAGATGTGACTAAAACCCACATCACTGTTCTGTTATAGATCTAAAGAGAGATTTTAGCAAGCTACATAATGGAATGTTTCTTGTTTATCTTTCTGTCCAACCTCACTCTCAGGAACTTATCCCAAAACCCTTGAGATAAGGACCGAAGAAATAAACTGAATATAAAATTATAATAGTGGGAAAGATGTAAGAGAAACTAAAACCACACTGTTTGGAATCCTTATCCAAGGAATGAGATGTCGGCTGGCAGAAGGTCCTCCTCCCACCTCCCACCTGAGAGAAATGATACAATAGGGCAGGAGGGACCAAAGTCATGGTCATGTAAGATGACTGTGAGATACCAAGTCAACCAGGATGGCTATGGTTGTTCTTCCTACATTATCAAAGAGGAGAAGCAATCTTAAAATAATAAGCTAAGAGTTCCTGGCTACATCATGGCATTCTTACAGGGAATCATTCGAATTCCACTTCACAGGATTTGATTTCCATCCAGGAGCACAAAGAATAGACATCCATAGTGTCTGATGGTGGGGCTATCACTGCTCTTTCCACAGAATTTATAGGGAGGCATCTTAGTTGATCATGGGTCAGATTTTCTTCTCTATTCTCTAGAAATAATTCAATGAATACTGAGAATCTTATGTTCCAAACATGGGTTATACCACTACTCCCAACCAAGGATGTCTCCAAGTACTCAATTGTTGTTTTTTTTTTTAACTGTACATCTACTCTGTTTACAAATGAGTCAGATCTGAGAAGAATGATATCACTAGAGACATAGAACATATTAGAAGCAATTAGAGAACAATAGAGAACAGCATATGGCCAAGTGCCACACAAGCAAGTACAAACAACATTTCAAAGAAGGCAAGGTTAAATTAGCTAGAATCATGGTTATGGGGTCAGGGATAAAGAGAGGATTATATATGAGCTAACCCCATGGAACCAGCTATTGTGGTCATTAAAAAGTCTACAAAGTACTTCTCTCTTCCCTCACCCTCAAAAATAAAGCAAAATAGGGCGCCTGGGTGGCTCAGTGGGTTAAAGCCGCTGCCTTCGGCTCAGGTCATGATCCCAGGGTCCTGGGATCGAGGCCCACATCGGGCTCTCTGCTTGGCGGGGAGCCTGCTTCCTCCTCTCTCTCTGCCTGCCTCTCTGCCTACTTGTAATCTCTCTCTCTGTGTCAAATGAATAAAAAAAAATCTTTAAAAAAAAATAAAGCAAAATATAACAAAAATGTATAAATAATTATTTACTTTAATTTTTTAAATAAACATATGCCACACCTGTTACTTTTAAAAGGAGGGAAAAGGTGTTAGCAAATCAAGCCATAAGGTGTCACAAATCCAAGAAGGTTGGAAATCACCACATTCAAGTCCCCCTTGGGTTTGAAGAGATTTATGCTTCTTAAGGGTGTTCAGACATTAACAGCTCAAACCCCCACACTGTACCCTGGCTTCATTTAAAGGACCCATAGGTCAGACCAAAACACAACAGAGCTTTATATGCCAATTTTTCTTGACTCTCTGTAGGTCAGGGGAAGTTAAGCTCATGTAATTAGGGGATAAAGACGGAGGCTGGGAGTGGGGGATGGAAGCATGATGAAAGTTCCAGAGTTTAAAGGCTCAGTAGGAAGCCAGAGGAAAAGTCGATAAAGTCATGTCTTTATGAAACATGTGTTTTCCATGGTAGAGTAAACGTATTTGCCATTAAACCCAGGGAATCTCTCTCTGTGAATTGGCACTCTCACCCACCTGTGGGGTAAGGACAATTCAAAATCATTATGATGATTATGAGGCCACTGTTGTCTCAGGCTGCCTTCCCGATTATAAAATATCGATTCAGTTATATTCATTCTAATATCAGCACTAAGTACATTACATTGTATTAACTTTATTTCACAACTGATAATCCAGGTGACTTTTTGTAATTCTCTTTTAAGTAAAATTGTTGATTGATTGAACTATTCATAAAAGATGCCAAAAAACAAAGAGGTTCCTCAAAAGTTCATTCTCAACATGTAATCACCAAAAGAGGTCAGTAAGCAATGACCAGCAGCAATAAAAACAAAGCAGTGAAAACTAAGAACAGCCATAGCTGAGAAAATAAATGAAGAAATCCCCCATAATCCTCAGAACAAATACATGGAAAAGAACCTTAAGATTGTCCCAATCACAAACATCAATACTCATATAAATGACTAGATCCCAGAGTCTGTCTCCTAGATTCCAGCTGTGCTATTCACAAACTAATGAAACCCATGAGTCCTTCAGACTGGAGACCACTGTTAATGGACCCAGTGAGCTTCTTCTGAAAACTGGGTATCATATTGCTGATCATTTACAGTACATACTTCCACCAGGAGCTACTACCATTGGTATTCTTTTTTTTTTTTAAGATTTTTCTTTATTTATTTCACAGAGGGAGAGAGATCACAAGGAGGCTGAGAAGCAGGCAGAGAGAGAGGGGGAAGCAGGCTCCCCGCTGAGCAGGGAGCCCGATGTGGGCCTCAATCCCAGGACCCTGAGATCATGACCTGGGCTGAAAGCAGAGGCTTTAACCCACTGAGCCACCCAGGCGCCCTACCATTGGTATTCTTATGACAACATAAAATTCCATGTGTTGGTCAAATAGGGTTTGTCTATTAAAAATTTTTGATACCTATCATTACAAAGAGGGGAGAATTTTTAATGTTATAAGTTTTTTCAGTCTCTTTATTCATTACCTATCATCTGTCCATCTTTCCATCCATTCAATCATTTCCTTCTTTCTTTATTTCTTTCTTTCTTCTTTCTTTTTCTCTTTCTTTCTCTTTCTTTCTTTTTCTCTCTCTCTTTCTTCTGTCTTTCTCTCCTTCCTTCCTTCCTTCCTTCCTTCCTTCCTTCCTTCCTTCCTTCCTTCTTTCCTTCCAAAAAATGTGTACTGAGCATCTGCTAAATGTTAAGCATTGTTCTGGACTTTGGGAAGACAGTGGTGAGCAAGACAAATGAGGTCCTTTCTTCAGTGTACTTTATTTACATTTTAGAGAGGATAGGCAGACAAAAAACTAGAAAATAAGTATATAAAGAAAGAAAACCTCCTTTTATAGAACCCCCCCCTTAATATTTCTTGCAGGGCTGGCTTAGTAGTCACATATTCTTTCTGTTTCTGCTGGTCCCAGAAGCTCCTTATCACTCCATCCATTCTGAATGACAGCCTTGCTGGATAAAGAATTCTTGGCTGCATGTTCTTCTCATTTAGCACCCTGAATATGTCTTACCAGCCCTTTCTGGCTTGCCAGGTCTCTGTGGACAGGTCTGTCATTATTGTGATGTTCCTCCCTCTGTACTTAAGGAATGTCTTCCCTCTAACTGCCCTTAAGATGGTTTCCTTGGTTCTAAGATTTGTGAGTTTTACTATTACATGCCAGGGAGTTGGTCTGTTCTCCTTGATCCTGGGAGGGGTCCTCTCAAGGACAGGAATGTTTGTTTCATTCCCCAGATTAGGGACATTCTCGGCTATGATTTGCTCAAATATATCTTCAAGTCCCCCCTCTCTCTCTCCCTCTCTCTCTCTCTCCACCCCCTCAGAGATCCCAATAATTCTGACATTGGAACATTTCATGGCATCATTTATTTCTCTAATTTTGTTTTCATGGATTTTAAGCTGTTTGTTCCAGGCCTCCTCCTATTCTTTCTTTTCTATCAGTTTGTCTTCCAGATCACTAATTCAGTCTTCTGCCTCATTTAGTTAAGAGTATCTAGATTAGATTGGATCTCACTGATAGCATTTTTAAGTTCTGCCAGATCAGCTCTCATTTCTGCCCTTAGAGAATCTATGTTGCCATTAATAGTTTTCCAGCCTAGCTATTGTCTTCATAATGGTTATTCTGAAGTCTATTTCTGACATCTTTCTTATATTCATATCCATTAGGTCTGTGAGAGAGGTCATTGTCTCTGGGTTTTTTCTTTTCTAGTTCCTCCTGTTCCTCCTAGTCATTCTGTTGAGTTGTGGTTGAGGGGATGTACAGCTGAAAATATCAACCATAATCCAGGCAAGGTGTACCCTAGGAAAGTTCAGAGGAATTGGAAACCACTAACAACAACAACAACAACAACAAAAAAACCCAGCCAAATGAAACCTAATAATAAGATTTATAAAGTACAAACAAACAAACAAACAAAAAGACCCACGATAAATAAATAAATAATAAAAAACAAAAGGGGGGAGTGAAGGGAAGGTGGCTTCTTTCAAGACATGTCTCCAAAGGCAAGGGAAACAAAAGCAAAAATGAACTTTTGAGACTTCATTAAGATAAAAAGCTTCTGCACAGGGCACCTGGGTGGCTCAGTGGGTTAAAGCCTCTGCCTTTGGCTCAGGTCATGATCTCAGGGTCCTGGGATCGAGGCCCGAATCGGGCTCTCTGCTCGGCAGGGAGCCTGCTTCCTCCTCTCTCTCTGCCTGCCTCTCAGCCTACTTGTGATCTAATCTCTCTCTGTGTGTCAAATAAATAAATAAAATCTTAAAAAAAAAAGTTTCTGCACAGCAAAGGAAATAGTCAACAAAACAAAGAGGCAACCCATGGAATGGGAGAAGATATTTGCAAATGACACTACAGACAGAGGGCTGACATCCAAGATCTATAAAGAACTTCTCAAACTCAACAACCAAAAAACAAATAATCAAGTCAAAAAATGGACAGAAGACATGAACAGACACTTCTCCAAAGAAGACATACAAATGGCTAACAGACACATGACAAAATGTTCATCATCATTGGCCATCAGGGAAATTCAAATCTAAACCACATTGAGGGGCGTCTGGGTGGCTCAGGGGGTTAAAGCCTCTGCCTTTGGCTCAGGTCATGATCTCAGGGTCCTGGGACTGAGTCCCGCATCAGGCTCTCTGCTCAGCAGGGAGCCTGCTTCCTCCTCTCTCTGCCTGCCTCTCTGCCTACTTGTGATCTCTCTCTCTGTCAAATAAATAAATAAAATCTTTAAAAAATAAAAATAAAAAAATAAACCACATTGAGATACCACCTTACACCAGTTAGAATGGCAAAAATTGACAAGATAAGAAACAACAAATGTTGGAGAGATTGTGGAGAAAGGGTAACCCTCTTACACTATTGGTGGGAATGCAAATTAGTGCAGCCACTTTGGAAAACACTGGAAGTTCCTCAAAAAATTACAAATAGAGCTACCCTAGGACCCAGCAATTGTACTACTGGGTATTTACCTCAAAGATACAGATGTAATGAAAAGAAGGGCCATATGCACCCCAATGTTCATAGCTAGCAATGTCCACAATAGCCAAACTGTAGAAAGAGCCAAGATGCCCTTCAACAGACAAATGGATAAAGAAGACGTGGTCCATATACACAATGGAATATTACTCAGCCATAAGAAAGGATGAATACACAATTTTTGCATCAATATGGATGGGACTGGAGGAAATTATGCTAAGTGAAATAGGTCAAGCAGAGAAAGTCAATTATCATACGGTTTCACTTATTTATGGAACATAAGGAACAGCATGGAGAACATTAGGAGAAGGAAGGGAAAAACGAAGGGGGTGGATCAGAGGGGGAAACGAACCATGAGAGACTATGGACTCTGAGAAACAAACTGAGGGTTCTAGAGAGGAGGGGGATGGGGGGATGGGGAGATGGGATAGCCTGGTGATGGGTATTAAGGAGGGCACACATTGCATGGAGTACTGGGTGTTATACACAAACAATGAATCATGGAGCACTAAATCAAAAACTAATGATGTACTGTATGGTGACTAACATAACATAATAAAAAAAAAGTAAGAAAGTCTCAGATAATGCTTGGAGTTATAGAGAACAGAAAACAAAGTAATAGAAGAGAGGCTACTTTAGAGAAGATGGTGGACAAGGCCTCTGTCTGCGGGAGAAATTACATTTGAGCTAACACTTGAACATGGAGAAAGATGAGCTATAACTCAAGGTTTCTCAACCTCAGCATTGTTGACATTTTGGGCTGGATATTTCTTTGTTGTGGGGAATTATCCTGTATATTATAGGATGTTCAGCAGCATTCCATATTCAGCCAGACTCTGCCTATTAAGTCATGACAATCAAAAATATCTCTAAACATTGCCAAATATCCCCTGTGGGACAAAATAACCCCTGCTCAGGAACCACCAGACTATATGAAGATCAAGGGGGAAATCATTCCAGACAAGTAGGACCAGCACTGACAAACCCTCTGATAGAAATTAGCTTGATACATTGGAAGAAAAAGAAAGAAGGCCAATGTAGATGGAATGCAGTGAGCAAAGTTTAGAGTACAGCAAGGTGAGGTTGGGAAGGTGCCAGATGAGGAAGGAACTTGCAGGCCACAGTAGGATTTGCACTTAAGTCATGAAAACACATTCTTGATATGGAAACTGTTAGTCCAGTGGAATAAAGAATAAATGTGTAAACCCAGATTTTGGAATTGCCTATCCTTCAGCAATTAACCAAGAATATCCTTGATCTAATGTTCCACAATTTGAGGATATCTCTTGCAACCAAATGCTCATACCTAAAGCAGCATTAGAAAAGAATCACAATCACCTCCATTCTGGTAATTGTCTCCACAGTAGGTTACCATATTACATTAATTCCCCTTTGTAAAAATGCTCCAATTCATCTTATAAAAGGTTTGCTCTGAAAACAAAACAAAGCAAAACAAACAAACAAAAAAGGTTTGCACTGAACATCCCCAGTACTAAGTGAAGAAGTACTTAATTTATCACCCTGTGGACAGGATCAGGATGGTCAATGATAAATAAATTATATGTCACCTTTGATTTGTGTTCAGTTTACATGTTACTTTATCAGAGGTTGAAAAAAAAAAAAAAAAAAAAAGGTCTCAAATTTTCCCAGCACAGGAACGTCTTTTGGAAAGTTTATTCTGAGACAAACAAAAAGATTCTTCTCTTCCTATTTCTCCAAAAGAGAGATAATTAACGATAACACTCTTGAACACTGAAATAACCACACCTTAACATGATAGGTAATATAGAATTTCTCAGCTGGGTTGGATCTAGGGAAAGCAGTGCTAAAACCTGGAAGACCAACATTTCAACACCTTCTGAATTTCAACTAAACAAAAGTTCCCTTCAAAATTACTCAAGCATGATTAATTGAGCTGCAAGCTAAGAAATTGACTATATGTCAGAAATAACAATAAAAATAGAGTGTGGAGCAATTTGTAAATGGTATGGCAGATACAGACTTCAGGTCATATAAAAAAAAGAGGCAAAGAGATTTTGTAAATAACCAATATTGACAAAGTGAATAGGAGAACAAAACACCTGTATCCTCCTTTCAGCTCAATAATCATGAAAGCTACATGATCTAGTGAAAAGAGTTTGGGGCAAGGAAATTGAGTTTCTAACTTGGATGCCACTAAACGACAGTCTGACTTTGGCAAATCTCCATGCTCTGCCTCAGTTTTCTTACCTGCTGAATGGGTATAATAGTAGCAAGTGTACTTAACTCAGAGTGGGTTAAATAACCTCACATCACAAATGTGCAAAAATTACATATAAAGAATTATGGCCAGAAAATCACCTGGGTTTTATCTTATGAATAGTCTTTTTTGGGCTGAAAAGAAAATTCCAGGATAAAATTCCCTTTCAAATGGTCCACAAAATCCACAGGTCCAGATGATCCAAGGAGAATTCTCAGTTCATTTCCTCTGCATGGAAACTGAGATACAAGAATGAGAAGCGACTCAAAGATATCTTCTCTGGGCCTGATTTCGCCAATTTCATTTATTCACATGGAGAATTAAACTCATTCATTCTTTCATCCATTCATTCATTCAACAAATAGCAACTGAATGCCTACTACATGTAGGGACAGTGTTAGGCCCTGGATGTGGAGAATGAAACTAGATTCTTGTCCTTGAAGAGTTCATCCTATTGGTTGACAAACAAGAGAAGAGGGAGCTCCTAATATTTATTGAACATAGGACTACACCAGGTACTTTCTAGATGGTTTTATACATTTTACAACCATTTTGTGGGTGACAAACTGAGAAATGGGGTATTTGAAAAATATCTTGCATAAAATCACAAAGTTCCTAAGTCAGGAGGAGAATCAGAGCCTATTCATTCATTCACTCACATTATTTATTTATTGAGCACCTACTATGTACCTGACACAATGCCAGACACTGGGGATACAACAGGAAATAGACAAGAATCTCTGTTCTCGGGGTGTTTACAAAATTGTGAGGAGAGACAGATAAAATGCAATACACGTAAGTCTGCCTGACACCAAAAATCCAAGACCCATCCAAGCTGTCTTCCACGGGATCACCACTATAGGGCAACAAAAAAGAACAAGAGGGAAAATACACACACCTACACACACAGAAAGAACAAACAAAACAAACAAACAACAAAAACAACTAAGTATCCCCAGTAAACCAGAAAGCCACAAAGAATAAAGCCAGATAAAAGAGCTTGCCAGACACTAAAATGTCCTCTTCCAAAATCTAAATTGAAAATGTTTGCATTTGCAACGGAGCACCCGTAAACCCAAAGGCAGGCAGCTCACAGACCACCGACAGCACAAAGACAGTGCCTGTCAGGGCACAAACATGAAAACCAGCTCTCCACCAGAAGGCCTGAGGTTTACAGGAATTAAAAGGCCTGGGTCCCTGGCTTTTGGAGATGGCGAGACAAGGCAGAAACATATGCCTGCCTGCCTGGCAACAGCTCTCCCTGGTCTGGAATGAGCATGTCTACACCGTCCAAGGGAAGCTGGCAGCCACAGTGGCCTCGGGTGGAGAGAAGACGTCGCCAGCCAGCACCAGCACGGGGCTTCCCTACAGGCAGCTCTTGCTGAAACAAAGAGGGACGAAGGGAAGAACTGTGGATGTCCAGCCTCCAGGCTCAGATCTAAAATCAAGAGCAGCGCTGCGCTAATGGAAGGCCGGATCTGCTCCAAAACCTTGACACTGCGTCTGGGATGCAATCTGAGTAATTTCCTGATGACTCTTCTCTGCATAATGGATTTGAGTTATAAAGGAATTTATGCCCTCAGGACCAAATTACCCAGATAATTGAAGATACAATGAGGGGGAGGAGGGGAAGGAGAAAGGCCTCAATTACACGGGTTTCTCCTTCACTCTGAATGAGTTCAACATTTGAATTCACCATGGTGTTTAATTTTTAAAGTCACTTTACATCCACAAACTGCCCTGTGTGGAGTACCGTGAAACTGCGTCAAGGCCTAACTTAACATGGGCTTGCAGATTTTGCAGCCTGAACCGACCACCTTCCCACCACCCCAGTCCTCCAAGATGAGACTCCACTTCCCAGTTTAAGCCTCACAATCACAACTAAACCAATGACACTGCATTAAGGGTAAAGCGGCTTAATATTAAAATAGGGTCTACTAAGACCTGTAGGCAGCCAGGCTGGCTTTGGGAACTCCAACACATCCCCAGTCACAGCTACGAATTTGATGGGGATTTTAAAGATAGAATGGTTTGAATTCCTCAGAGCTGGACACCTACTCTGCTCCTGTTCCTTTCTGCAGTATTTCTCATACTGCAGAAGTATAAACACAAAATCGCTAACTGTCTTATATGAGGGCATTAAGGGATCTTCAAAGGGATTTTCAAATTCTGTCCCCTCTGTGCGGACTTGACACCCAAGCCCAAGGAAACTGTATCCCCAGAACATTGCTTTTAGGCCTACCTTTGGGACTAGTGATTATAAGGCAAATGCAAAATCTTGTTCCATTCCACACTCAATGGAAGAAATTTTGAAAGGTCAGTGTCTAAGAAAAATCACATATGAGACACCTTATCCACATACTTTCCACCATCTAGGTTCCCTTCATTGCCATTGAGGGTGGGAAAAGGGACACAAAGAAGCTACTTTTTCAAAGTTTCCCATGATTTAGTCCAGATTTATTGAGAGACTAAGGAATCTTCATTGTAGAGGTTACTTACCCCAGCACGCTATGTTTTATCTATTGACAGAATCTCATTTTGTCACCATTTACAGAACTGGATAAATGAATGAATAAAAGTCAAAGGCTCTGAAATATGACTGGATTCGTGAAGCCCCAGACTCAGGGCTATAATGGATGGTGGCATACATAAGTAAATTTGGTGAATCATGCATAGAATTTACAAGGCACCCAACACCGGCCAGCTCAAGTTAAGTCTGCCATGAAGCGCCAAATGGCTTGGGAGTGGGGTAGGATAGAGGGTGGTGAGTAGTCTGTAACAGGTGTTAAACCACTTATTCAAGCACTCCCACAAATGGCCTGAAAGATCTTCCCAGCATCCCTCTGCTCTCTATGAGTCACTGTGGGAATAGCAGTGAGGTTCGGAGTTGAGTTATAACCATTCAGTGAAGCATTTCCCTCCAGACGGTACAAAGGAAAGGGGCTATGTTAGTAAATTTATTGACTATTTCATTAGATCAATATGGAATATGATTTAAAAGGCTCTGCTCAGGCTCTTTAAATCTATTTAATCAAACCAATTAATAAAAAAGTAAGAAGTTGAAGCATATCCTGTAAGGTGCATCATAAATATATTCCCTTACTTGGGCTTTTGATCTCACCCAGGTAATTAACAGCTTTAGTTAAGTTCAGTCATTCCTTCATGCCTGGCTATGGTCATAAAAACCCCCAGGCTATGTGTAGCTCTTGGATTTATTATGTTTTTCTTACTGCAAGAATGTCTCTCTCATTCCGTTTTCTCCCCTCCTTGAGAAAGTTTATGTAGCCATTGCTTTTGCAGCTGTCATAAAGGCTACACTGGCTGGTGAGCTTTGTGCTCAAGAGGCTGCGTGCAATCAGCTCTTGGTATGCAATTCGGTAGCTTCTTCACTCTCTCCCAACTATTCAACACTAACTCCTCTCTAGGAGTGGGGAAATAAAAACATGCTGAAGGACTGACTTCCAAGGTTCTTCCCTCCCATTGTCTATTTATTCTCAACTACTTTTCATGAGTGAAATGGCCTCTCCTTGGTACACAGAATATGGTTTTTATGATGGGATTTGGAGCAGCCTCCTTCCCTATAACTACTGAGGAAGTACCATTCTTATCAGCCGTTCAATGACCCCCACTCTCCTCAAACTTCCTTCAAGGCCTCTACCAGTTCCCCAGTTCTATCTTCCTAGCCACAAAGCTTTGATATGCCTAGTCAAGCCAACATATCACCTAAAGCTGGGAGGGAAAGTTCAGTGTCCTTCCAATGACAGAGTCAGTGTTAGTCTGGGTCTATGAGGTTGAGCTTGTAGCTTCATTCTGCTTTACAAGCAAAGTTTGGGAAGGTAGCAAATGTTTCCCCCTACGGTTTCCTCTATCTCCATTTGAGGAGAAGCCTGGTAAATATAATTACCCAGGTAACTACTCCAGGGTCCTTCCACAGCTGAAAGCAGAGTCTAAAAAAATATGGCAGTTAGCTATAAAATCCAAACTGTGTGTCAACAGTCAACCTTCTTAAATAAGTCACAATTCTTTGTACAAAAAGTCGGCATATCTCTCTTGATATGACCAGTTTTCCATGGGCAATCAACTTTTGTTTCCATGCACTGGAAAGCCGGGAAGACTCACAAAAACTCTACTGAGGGTCTTAAGTCAGAGCAATTGCTTTCTTGGTTTAAGATTAATAGCAGCCTATTTTACTTCTGCCTCCTTCTACTTACTTTGGCCCAATTCAATAAGTATTTACTAAATCTCCACCACTCTAGACATGGTCAGAAAAGGCACAAAAGAAATACAAAAGACATAGTGAGCACAAGGATTTCATAATCTTTGTAGGATAAAAGCAAGCAGACATGATATGCTCACGTTTAAGACCATCTTCCCCTTAGTCAGCCCTACAAATACCTGTTCCCACAAACTCTTGACCATCATTCATTCAACATTTATTGGGCATCTACTCTATACTATACACAAGGCTACAAATGGTGTGTGGGCTGTGTGTGATTAAAAAAAAATAAGTGAGCAATTACTACTCTCTATGGGTTTACTGTGGAATAAAGGAGAATTAATGCTTACAAATAATGTCATGGTTCTTCTAATCAAGGAATTTATATGAAAACTCAAAAGAGTTTAATTCAGACACTCATATAGTTTTAATACAGTCTAAACTAGCAACTCTATTGTACACTGAAACCCCACCAATTTGTTCAAAATAGGTAAAGGTCCCTTTGATTTAAGTAGACATCTGAGTTAGAGAACATATTTAATGAAGCAGTATTTTAAAACACAGTAATTCAAATTAGTATTGACAGAATATATAGCAGAGGGCATACTTAAATAACTACCTAAAAATAATGTATGATTTCTTTGCCAGTTGCTTATAATCATAGCGGGGTTTATAAGACACATGAGGGGAGCTGAAAACTATTCTGAGTTGTTTAACCATTGCAGTTACATTACATCATTGCCTTAAAGAGCCAAATTCTTCAAAGAAATCTTCCTTCTTAGACTAACACTAGTCTAAGAAGAAACATCCTCTTCTAAAAACAATGATAAATTTTAGCTCAGCCTCTTTGTAAATAATCACTAATGCTGACTTGCAGAAAGAATAGTCATTATTATTCCTAGAACTTTTTGAGCCCTTGTGAAATATCAAATACTAGGCGAAATGCTAAGAATGCATAATCTCACTGATTGTCACAACAATGCTACCAGGAAGGTTGTCTTACTAGTTCGATATTACAGATGAAAACATTGAAGCCAAAGGTCCCATAGCTAGAGAGACTGTCTGAGTTCAGAGCTCCTACTTTTAAACGAATCCAAAATCAATGGAGTTGTGTCACTCATATGCAGTTCAGGGTTAAAATAAGTAAGTAGGTTGGCAAAAGTCCCAAAAATATCCACAAGCACAGAGGGAACAAATGTGATTTTTTCCTTACCAATTTCCTTTCAACCTCCTGATTTCTAGGGGGACCGTTTTTGCTCTGTGCCTCCTGTTCTTTCACCTGCTCTCCAATCAAAGATGCTCAAGTGGCCAAATCCACTTAAAATATTAAAAAAAAAAAATGTTCCCTCCTCTTGCTTCAGGTGCTTGTCTGTATGAGGCGACCTGGGGACGCCTGGCGAAGTGGGAGCCTGGAGAATGGTGTATAATTCCCATCACTAAAATTAAATTATTAATTTTTTATCAATTAATTGGAGGAGGATTGGTGGGAAGGAAAAGCCCTCAGCTCGGCAGAGCTCTACTGGGTGCCAGATAAAACAAGAAATCTGCCTGGGTGAAATGGGTAAGAGGGGAGGAAAAGCCACAATAGTAATAAATGTGAGAATCCCCTAGTTTCAGGAGAGAGAGAGCACGCCAGCTCCCAGGAGGAGAAATGCAGAATCACTAAGATTTCTCCAAGGGGGCTTTGACGGAATCAGCCCTCCAGGCCTTGTGAAAAGAGACGGTACTGCTTGCCCAGGAGTTGATTTTCTTAATTCTCTCCCATACTGAGGAAGATCAAATCCCAGAGAAGAGAGGTTTCAAGCCTCCCTTTGAACAGATGGAAACTGTTCTTCCTCAAAAGACTGTCTTTAAAATATTTTTTTTTCTGGACATATAAATAAATTACTCATTATAAAAAATATCAACCTATTTAGAACACACATTTTTAAAAACGCTTTTTTTTTTCACCTGAAATTCCACTATCCCAAGATAACCATTGTTAACACTACAGGAAGCATCATTCCATTCATCTCTTTTTGCTTATAGGGAAGTAGTGGAAAGCTACAAAAACCCAGTGATTAGTTTGCTGACAAATATTTACTGAATATGTACTATGTGCCAACAATCATAATTATACATGTTATTCTTTAACCTTTTTAAATTCAATAATATGATGTGAAATTCTTTTCATATCAACAGAGGTCTCTGTAATTACATAATTATTTTGAATCATTTCATCACATTGGACCATAATCACAGTGACAGGTCTTTAAGTTTTTTGCAACTTCTTGCTATCAGAAACAATTATGCAACAAGAAAGCTTTTAAGATTTCTTTGATTATCTCCTCCAGAGAAATCACTGGGAATTCAAAACACCTTATATCTATGTAATAGTTCACTATTCAGTTGGTGTCATACGTATAGCATGACTATAAAGAGACTGGACTCTGTAAAACTCACATCAGAACTGGTCTCATTCACAGTTACGCTGCATAAATCCAGCTTTCCCTAATAAATTTGAGAGAGCACGGTTTGAAAGATGAGGAAACTGAACCACAAAATATATGTGTATGAGAGACACAGAGGGTAAGAGAGGCCTCAAGATAATTCTCTGAAACTGGAAAACAGGTATCTCAAAAACACCAGGGTGAAGTACAGCGTGTGCCTATTGACTAGAGCAAAAGAAGATTCTAGTAGCCTCACTGATCCTTCTAGATAAAAAGTTCCCTGAGGATAGAGGTTTAATCTTACTCACCAGTGTATTTCCAGTACCTAGCTTGGGGCTTGGAATATGACAGGTACTCAATAAATAGTTCTAGATTGAATGAACAAACCACAAAACAGGTCTTCATGGACTGCTGCAAACCACAATCAACCTCCCACCCGCCTGCCCCCTCCCCCCTCAGCAATGGAAACTCTGAAATGAAGCAAAGAAATCCATAGCTAGTAAATTATCTATAGTTCTTATCCTACGGTGAATTTCTCATTCTGAAGGAACTGTGGATAGTAAGTCTCCTCCTAACCCACATCAAATCCTTGAACTGGTGATTTAGTTGAAGGAGACTGGTAAAAAGTAAATGGAGAAGGATTCTCCCACCGAGTGCTCTATTTTGTCCTTTCTGAAAATTTCCTTCCAACTGCTATTAGCAAATTCCATTCATCTCACCCATCTGTGCCCCTCCTCTTCTTCAACCCATAATATTACCTCACCCTTTGCCTCTTTGTCAGAAATCCGTCTTGTGTACTAATTCATAAATACATACACAGTATATGTAAAGGAGCATTAGCAAGTGGGTGGTTCTTGAAAATCAGCCATTCATCACGCATATTGATCACTGGAGTAGTACGGTATGAATCAGAGAGCAGCAATCATTAAATCAAAGATTTATACTAGTAAAAGAGCACCAAAGCAATTCATCAATTCCATACCACCTTCAGTGATTAATTAGGTTTCAATCTGACAGCTTAGAAGCTGGTTCACAATTAAGGCTATTACAGTTAGAGGTAGGTTGCTTTTCTTTCTTTTCTTTTTTTTTTTTTCTCCCCTTTAGGAAGAAAAAAAAGGGGGGAAGGAAACTAGTTTATTGGGCTTATGTCATCCTGTACTTTTCCTTCATAGTACTTATCACAGTTTGTAAATATAGTATTGGGATTATGTGTTTAAATTTTCTCTCTCCGTTAGACCATAAGGTCTTCAAAGCCTTAGAGCCTCTAGCATAGGGCCTAGCACATAGTAGGTATTCAATATATATGTGTTGAACAAATGAATTTATTCACCAGATGCTTCTGATGCTTCAGCCCAGATATAGCACCACTTACAACGGGGCTTCCAATGTTTCCCTCTAGGTCTTGTCCTCTAAAAAGTTAAACTAAATCTTTCTAGACTGGACACCATCCTGGAAAATTGCCCGGCATCAACTAAAGCCAAAAATATGCATTCCCATGACCCAGTCATTCCAATCCCAGGTATAAACCCAACGGAAATGGAAACAAATGTTCACCAAAAGACACGTCCGAGAATGTTTATAGAAGCACTGTAATTAATAGACCAAACTGGAAAAAACCTAATTGTTCATCAACAGAAGAATGGGTAAATAAATTGTATAGGGTCGTACCATAAAAAACTACATAGCAATGAGTAAGAAGAAACCATAGTCTTATGCAACATGGATAACTCTCGCAAACATTATGTTGACAGAATGAAACCAGACACAAGGAGTGTGTGCTGTGTGATTCTACTTATATTATGTTCAGAAATGGGCAAAACTGATTTGTGGCATCAAAGTCAGAATAACAATTACCTTTGAAGGGTTAGTAACTGGGAGAGGGCACAAAGAAGGCTTCTGGGGAGCCGCCTTCTTCGGATGCTGGTTACACATGTGTGTTCACTTTGTGAGAATTCGTTAAGCTATTTTCTGTTGTTTCATTTTGTGAAAATAAGGCTATATGATTAGTGCTCTTTTCTGTATATATGTGGTAGTTCAAGTCAAAATGTATTTTGAAAAAGAATTAACCTGGTTTGTTTTTCTCTGTGTGATAGAAAAATGGTAAACATCTTCGTATATCCCCCGGCCCCAAATTCAAATTTCAGAAAGTATTCGTTGGTGAGGATTCCAATGAAGGAGGTTAGACTGCATATCCTTTCCAGTCCCTTTCAATCCTACCATTCTGTGATAACTCTTTTGAAAATTGATATAGAACTCAATGTCCAGTTGCTCTGGATTTCTTTTATTTTTTTAAAGATTTTATTTATTTATTTGACACAGAGAGAGAGATCAGATTACAAGTAGGCAGAGAGAGAGGAGGAAACAGGCTCCCCGCTGAGCAGAGAGCCCAATGTGGGGGCTCAATCCCAGGACCCTGAGATCATGACCTGAGCCGAAGGCAGAGGCTTTAACCCACGGAGTCACCCAGGCGCCCCTGTTCTGGATTTCTTATGCTAACCTTGGCCACTCTCAGAAGAGTGAAATGATGCAATTAGAGATGACTGTGTTTCTGACTTAAATTCATGAGTCTCTATCACTTTTTATAACGTCCACCTGCAACACTTGCAAAACAAGTAGGGGCTATATGTTGAGAGGGCTTAGAAGAAACAGGTGTGGTAAAGAAACACTGTGGGTTTAAGAAATTCAGAGATTCTTGATAATCCCTAGCATTAGACCAGAAAACCAAGATCTAGATTTATAATAATAAAGCCCTCCATTTTTTAAGGCTTCCGCTATACCAGGCACTATGTTAATTTTTACATATTCTTTTAACATATTCTTTCATTTAATACTTGGAACATCCTATGAGATAGGTACAAATTCTCTCAACTGTCCACTGTCTAAGCCTCAGATTCACATCTGCATCACTGGGAATAAAATGCCACACTCATATAGCAGTGGTTATAAAAATAGGCTCTGGAACAAAAATAACAGTATTCAAATTCCAGCTAAGTAACTTACTAGGTGTGTACCCTTAGAAAAATATTTGACCTTTCTCTGCTTCAAGTTTCTCTTCTGCAATACAGGATTACTAATAGTATCCACCTTACAGGATTATTATTGGAAGTACATGACTGTGTATATATGGCATTTGGAACTGTGTATGGCCCATAGTAAGTCCTCAACCAATGGTAGGTATCTATTAATGTTAATGATTTTCATAGTATTTTGTTTATATAGCTACTCTTCATAAGTGCTATAAAATCAGCAAATATTACATATTCAATTAGTATAATTTTTAGTAAAACAAAACTGTTACTAATAGTCCTTTACTGGTTTAGAATCTATTAGAATCTAAAACATAGAAGAAATAATTGTTATATCAAGCTCCAAACCTCTTGAAAGCCAGCCTCATGTCCGTCTTGCACATTATCATATCCCTGAAGCCAGTCACAATGCCTGACACACACTAACCACTCAACAAGTATTTGATAAAGGTTTTATTAAATACTTTCCCAGTATGTCTATCTAATCTCCCTACTTTGTATCCATCCAGGAGAGCCCTGGTTATTTATAGAAATTTTCTTTCAACCATAATAACCACAGATATTCCCTATTTTTTTTAAAAAAAGAACAATTTTATAAGATAAAAAATTGTCTTTTCAAAAGGATTCACTGTGTGTTCTCAATATATTAAAATCTGATTTATTCTTACTTTTTAAAAATTTGCCCATTCGTAGAACATAAACTTCAAATGCATTTATTTGTTCATTCATTCACTTGTTCACTACCAAGTGTTTATTAAGGACCTTGTATCTGTGTTCAGTGATCTCGGTTTTAAATTACAGAAACGTCAAACAGATCTATGGCACATAACGGGAGGTCTACAGGTAGTTGTGGAGGCTTCTTATTTGGTTTGATTCAGCAGCTCATTATGTCATCAAGGACTCAGATTCTTTCTGTCTGTCTACCCTGTCATCCTTGTGTTGGCTTCATTCATACTGTTAGCCTGATGACAATTGTCGCAGGCTGTGGCCGACCCTATTTATTATCTATCCAACAGTTACACCCTTGCACTTCTTCCTTTCCAAAGAAGACCCACTTTCTTCAGGTATCAGATATCAGTGTACTTCATTAACTCCTCCTAAATTCGGTGGTTAATTATCTAAACCAATTATGGCCATTCCATTTGTCTTCCCACAATTGTTTGAAGAATGTGCATGTAACAAATCTTGGCAATGTAAGGGGAAATGTCTTTGGCCCTTCTAATGTTTTCCAGCCTCCTTTAAAGGGACACAAGTCAGGAACTTGCCCCATTTCCTGCCTCTGAACATTCTTGCCTCTCCTGTGTGAAATGATTCTTGGAGCTGCTATGACCATCTTGTCACCACAAAGAAAGCTACCAACACACATTACGGAAAGATGGAAGGAAACTTGTGCCCCATAATTAACCAACACTGGAACTGTCCTACCTCTGAACTTCTTGTGTAACAAATTAGAAAATAAACCCATATTCTTTAAGCTGATTTTAGTTGGGTCTTCCAGAAAGTTATAAAGCTCTATGAGATATATATAGTTATCACTCTACAAGCACAGCTATTTCCAGAGTAAAGAAAAAGATAAACTTTCCAAGCATTTCTCTTAAAATAGAAGAAAATTTACCCAGACACCTCAGCCTCTCTCCCTCCTCGCCCACTTACTCTCAATTCTGACTCACCAGTATCAGGTCTTATGCCCAGTGCTGAACCAATCACAGGCTAGAGGAATTGGAATACCCTAAATCCAATCAGATCTACCCCTGGGATCTGAGACCGAGATCAGCTGTGTCTGAGCTAACTGGCTGTATGGGGAGAGGGGCAGGGGGTGACTGCCTGAATAAAACTGAGTTCTGTTAGCAGGAAGAGGTTGGATATTAGGTATTCATTTGCTATATCCTGCTTATTAATGTATGCATACTGTGTACTGGACTTGGGACTCCTCAATGACAGGAACTGTAGAGCACAGCTCTACTTCAGTAATCAAATTAAAGTCTGCATCCTTCTTCAGGACCCTATTTTTGGAATCTTAAAATCTCTTAAATCTAAGGCAAGTCAGATCTCTAACTGTGCTGCTTGGGCTGAGTCCAAGTGTGGATTTTGCTAACAGAGATTTTATCTAAAATAAGGTCAAAGTTGGTTTATTCCTACCTCCCACTAATTTTGCAGAACTGTAGAAACAATTCTTAGGCATATTAGCATATTAAGAAGCACTAACTTGCTTCTAGGCACATTTCTAATACTCTCATTTCCGATTAAACCTTTCTAAACCTAAGTCATCAGACTTCCTGGAGCCTAGAAAACCATTCCCCAAATTGGAAAGAGCTTTTCTCCTTTGGAGGTAGTAAGGTATAGTGGTTAACAGGGGTTTCAAATCCCTACTCTACCACTAACTAGGTGGTCCTTGGGCAAGTTGCTTAACCTCTCCATGCCTTATTTCCTCAACCATAAAATGTGAATGATAATCATAGTTCTTACCTCAGAGAGTTGTAGAAAGTATTAAATTAGTGCATGGAAAGTGCTAAGCACAATACCTGGAAAATAAAATGTTATCTCAGTAAGTATTAACTATTCATCGTGTTTCTCTCCTCACCTTCATCTTTCTTCTCTCTTTCACTGTACTATCACAGTTAGCAGATCTAGTTGACTGACCACCTCTGACTCGGTTTTATCAGTCAATCAAATAGCTTGAATTTCTTTTTTCCCATTTGGTTAGACAAATTCACTCCTTGGTATTATACTTAGCTTGGCCAGTTAAATGGGGAAAATATATAACATTAATATGGTAATTATCTCTACCCTGAGCTTTCTGGGAGGTCATAGGACTGAGCCTTTCTGGACCAGGCCTCTGGAGTGGAGGTGGCTTCCTTCTCTTTAGGCTGCCTTCCTGGCTTTGAGCCAGTTCGTCTCCACGGCCTCAGAAAGCCTGAGCACCGAGAGTGCCTTGGGGATTCAACTTCATTGACTCGCAAAATCAAAATATACAAATTCCCCTTTTAAACCATGATATATAACTGGGAGAATATTGCCTCTGCACTGCATTAGGGCCCACCCTATTACCTTATGGAATTACCCACAGTGGCAGAAATCCATTCACCTGATCCACTGACACCCTGGGGGCAGCTCAGATAGCATAAAGCCAATTGATAGATGTATATTTGATATATATTTTATGCCTGGAATTTATGTCTCCTGCATGTTTCATTTGCCATTCTGACTCACTTTATGCCACAGGAGAACTAGGGAAATTTCAAGAGGGACTGAGAAAGAAACGGCATGGAAGAACAGTGTGGAAATCAAAATAGCAATTTTTCTTTCTGATCTAGGACCTTACAACTGAGCATCCTGATCAGCTTTAAAGCAAAAAGGATGTATTCCCCCCACCCTCCTCTTCCCATGAAGGGATTATGAGAAGAGCTAAACTGGAAGAATGGGAAAATCCTTTTCCTGTAAACCAGTAGCTGAGCCAGGTCTCCACTACAAAGTGTATGTATTGGGGGCAAGGGGTAAAGATATAAGCATAAGAGAACTAAAGGTATGCATTTTATTCTGTATAGTTATGAAGGCCCCACCACGTATTTTAGCTCATTTCACTCTCACGGTAGTCAAGATTTGTATTTTCAGAGCCATGTTACTGATGTTCCAGGGAGGAGAATGACCTGCCTAAGATCATAGCTTATGGCAAAGCTGGATCTCAGATCCAGCCTTCTACCTCTCTAATGTGAGGGGGAAAAAAAATTTTTAGAGGGCTTTTTCATAAGCTTCTATATATATAGGGAGAGAATTCACCATCATTTATACTACTGAAAGTCCTACTATGTGTCCTACATTTTCCAACAGCTTAATTTTAAGAAAAGAACTTATACCAATTTATAACAGCTTACACACACACACACACACACACACACACACACACACACACACACACACAGTTCAATCCTCATAACAACTCTATGGAACTAATGCAAAGGAATCTGACTCTGGGAACTGTGCTCTTAACCACTCTGCCAGCTCACAAATGGAGAAAAAACGGCTACCCCTAAAAGGTCTCCTATTGACTCAATACCTGGCACATAAAAGACAGGGCCCAGGGAAAGACAAAAAATCAACTGACCCAGTCACTTTGAGTAATTTCCTTTCTTCCATTGGAGCTAAGCTGCTCCATTAGCCTTGGCTACCTAGGATGGCAACTATTCATTTTACTTCACCAGATAACATTGAAAACAAAGCTCTACGCCTGGCCCTGGTAATGCAGTGTGAACAAAACAGACATAGCCCTCATCCTCACAGAGCTTACAGCCTGCAGGGTAAAGCACATAATAAGCTAGTAACAAGAAGGAGGGCAGTGAGGCAGCTAGCCTTTTTTTATAGACTCTCCACTGAAAGAGAATAAAGAAGTCATGTATCTATCTGTCCCAACCAATGCAGAAGTCTCCTCTACAGTCTCGCCTACAGATGGCCATGCACTTCTGCTAGAATCCTCAAATCCAGAAAGCTCCCTCTTCTAACAGCAGTGTAGTCCAGTTTAACCTAGAAAGCTTTTCCAAATATTACATCTACATCTTCTGCCTTGTAATATCTCCCATTGTTTCAAATACGTCTTCTGCATCTCACAGAACAGTATCTATCCCTCTTCATCATAGCAGTCCTTCAACATGTTTGAGGACAGTCAACAAGTGGCCCTCAAGTTTTTTTCCTTTTTAAGACTAAACTCCCCTCAAACATTACTTTTAGGCCATGGCTTCCCAAACTCTTCTCTACAAGGTAGCATTCTGGATTCTATCAAGTCTGCCAAAAACTAAAGTAAAAGCCTGAAAAAATACTTTAAATGGCATCTGACCAACAGGCTAAAGTAGAACTAAGACCTACCTTGACTAAGATTCTGTGCTCCAATTAATTACTACATTTATTGTTTCAGTTTTAATACTGACCACACAGAATTAGCTCATGTTGAACTCAGATAATCATCCATGTTTTCAAACAGAAAGGCATCAAAAATGGGTGTTCTTTAAACTTCTATTCAGACAATGGACTTTTTTTAATGTATATGCAGGGCTTTACATTTCCTTCTGTTAAATTTAATCTTGGTGAAACTCAGATGACAGTGTCACCTTTGTACTTACTGAATAACCAACTCTGTCTTAGCGTCACAAAAATGATTTTCATAAGAAATCTATTCAGGGGGTGCCTGGATAGCTCAGTGGGTTAAGCAGCTGCCTTCGGCTCAGGTCATGATCCTGGGATCCTGGGATGAAGCCCTGCATCAGGCTCCCTGCTCAGTGGGGTGTCCGCTTATCCTTCTCCCTCTGCTGCTCCCCCTGTTTGTGCTCTCTATCAAATAAATAAATAAAATCTTAAAAAAAAAAAAAGAAGAAGAAGAAGAAAGAAACCTATTCAGACTAAGCACTTGATAAGCTGAATCGTCTTTTCTGAAGACTTCAGAGTTGTGGAGAAAGATCCCATTGTATGGCATTTCATATGAAAAATCTTTTCTCTGAAACTTTTTACTATCCTCACCACCAGCTCTAGGGCCCGTGTCTCAGCTTCCCTCTCACAGATCACAGTCTTTCTAACTCCTGTCCACCTGCCCCTTCTCCACCATCCCAAGTCTAATCAATTCCTCTCTCGTCTATTATGAAAATAATCCACTTCATCCCGAACTCCAACCAAATATTATCTTAACATGCACAGAAAATGAAGTTAAATCTAAAATTTCTCTTTATGTAATAGGCCTACTCTCCTTAGAAGTAAATGCATGTAGATAGATGGTAATCAGTATTCAGAAAATGTTTATTGAGCACATACTATGGGCCAGGCACAGAGTTCCTTGAAAGATGCAATACCAGACACAATCTTGGACGTCACAGCACTTACCACCTAATAGGAGAAGATATATGGCAATCAGCTAAATATACAGCCCATGTAAATTATAGGCATAAAAGGTTCTGTGAAGAAAAGAGAACTCCAGGTAATTGAAGGATTTGATATAGTCAGAGGGTCGGTAAGGGATTCTTTTAGGAAGTGGTAAATGAGTTGAGACTGAGGAGAGGCATTAAGACTCTTCATTGTCACTTATTTACAATACTGAAAAACTAGAAGCAACATAAATGTCTATATAAAGCAACCATTGTGACATTAATTTGTAGCATATCCACGTGACAGACTATTAGAAATCCATTAAGAATTAAATTTTTGACAACTAAAATATCACGAATAGAAAACTTGCAAACCAATCTAACTTTAAAAATATTAATGTAAAGTCCTAAATAAAATGTCAACAATGAGAGTAACAGCAGTACATTATGCATACTGATTCATTCCAGGAATTCAAAAGTATTTTTTAATCTTAGAAAATCCATTAATGAAATTCATCATATAAATAGGTCAAAGGAGAAAACTATGATTACCAAGAAAACTGTCAAAAGCATTTGCTAAAATTTAAATCCATCTCCAAGTTAAAAAAAAAACAAATCTTACTTTTTGAAAAAAGACATACATATCCCCCCAAATTAAGAATCATATTTAAAAAAAAAAAAGAATCCTACTAACTACTGAAACACTAGAAACGTCCCCATTAAAGCCAGCAATATGACGGGGGTGAGGGGGAGCATTTTTTTTAAGTATAGTTAACACACAATTTTATATTAATTTCAGGTGTACAACACGGTGATTTGACGAGTCTATATGCTATGCTTATGCTTACCACAAGTGTAGCTACCATATGTCTCTGCACAACAGTATTACAATACCATTCACGATACTCCCTATGCTGTACCTTTTATCCCTGTGACCTATTCATTGCATAATGACACCTTTATCTCCCACTCAGCTTCACCCATTTTGCCCATCACCCACTCATGGGGACATTCTTTTATACTCATTATTTAATATTGTTCTAAAAGTCCCAGCCAGTGCATTTAAAATCAACAAAATAAGAGATACAGTTACTGGAAGAATGAATGTACAATTTGTCATTATGTGCATAGGTGATATCACACTTAGAAAACACAAAAGAATAAATAAAAAATAGAAACAAGAGAAACATTAATAAAGTGGTCATTTATAAAAGAAATACACAAAAATCAATTCTGTTCTTACAAATTAAACTATAGTAACTCAAAATTTTTGATTCTAAAAAAATAAAAGATGGATAAATGATACAGACAGGACAGAACAGATAGAGGCTCAAATATGCATGAAAATTTAATATGTGATAAAGAAAACATTATAGCGATCCTTTTTAGGAACTATATATGTCAGAATCTAAAAAACACAACTAAAGCATCTGTAGTAAAGATGAAAGAATAAAAATACATTAAACAACCAAATCGAAAGTTTGAAAAAGAACAAAATAAACCAAAACAAAGCAGAAGGAAGAAAACAAATAGCAAAACCTAATGTTTAGAAAAGAGAAAAAGATAAAACTAATAAACAAATAAAAAGCTGGTATTTTAAGAAATCAATAAAATAAACCACTAGCTCAGTTAGTTGAGAAAAAGAAATGGGAGAAAACACAAGCATACAAAGTAAGAAACAGTAAAAAGCAAACAAAACGAAAACATCCTTAGAAAGTACTTTGTATAACTCTATGCAATAAATTTGAAAATATAAATAAATGTATAGTTTTAAGAAAATGCAACTCACCAAAGTGATCCCAGTAGACAAAAGTTGAACAATTTCCTAGAAGAACAAAAGGAATTATCAAAGACCTACCACAAAACAAAACAAGAAAACAAAGCAGCTTAAATAATTTCATATAGAAACTGGACTTTCAAATAAAACATAATATAAAAATAAAATTAAAAATAAAATAAATAAAATAAAATAAAAAATAAAAGCACACTCCCTCTGGCAAAGAAGACAAAAGTAGCTATGGCAGAATACACTGTACGCAGGTGATGTCCCAGGTGATGTCCCAGGTGGGCCGAGGGGATCTGGGCAGGATCTGGGCATCTGCTGCATTAGGGAACACACTCTAGTTGCCAAGTATCACCCCACAGGCTACTTGTACAATGCAAAGGAAAGGAAAAAATGGATAAATCTGGCTTGGTAATTTCCCATGCAGCATCTAATTTAACCCTCCACACCACCACGCAAGAGATAGGTAGATTCATCTCTATTTCAGAGATAAAAATTTGAGGAGCAGAGATGCTTAGTAGCTTACTCAGAGTAAAGAGGTTGGGTTTATATCCAGGGGTGCCTGCGTGGCAAACTACTCTAGTTATAGGTCACTCTCTTCCCTCTATCCTTCTATCTTTCTAAGGAAAACTAGGACGCTTTCCTTATCAGGGATCTCCACTGGCCAAACCCAAAAGTAAGCCAGAGGGCAAGGGAGCAGCAGATATGATCCCTATCTGTCAGCCTTCCAGGTACTGAACAGGGTGGAGAAGTGTAAGGTACACACCCAGAGGGGCTAATGCAGGATAACAGGCATAGCCCACTTCTTAACTGTAAGACCAGGATAATGAAGAGCTCCTGCCACAGGAGTTGTTTAAGGATTGATAAGATATTGCATGGAAACATCTCAGCACCTTCTTGGCACTGATCAAACGCTCAACAAATATTAGCCATGTGAAAGACCGTCATTAGTTTGCATTGGTTAAATTCCCTGAATCAGACAGACTTCATCTTTCAGTCAAAAGTTTGGCTTTGATACTTAAACTTTATTTTATTTTTTTTTTTAAAGATTTTATTTATTTATTTGACAGAGAGAGAGAGAGAGATCACAAGTAGGCAGAGAGGCAGGCAGAGAGAGAGGAGGAAGCAGGCTCCCCGCCGAGCAGGGAGCCCGATGCGGGCCTCGATCCCAGGACCCTGAGATCATGACCTGAGCCGAAGGCAGAGGCTTTAAACCGCTGAGCCACCCAGGCGCCCGATACTTAAACTTTAAAAAACAAAAAGCCACAGAGAAATGACACGGCTAGCTCCATCCATCAATATCCAGTGAAAAAACAGTTAAATATCACAAACAAACCAACATCTGGGCAGAGGAGAATGCCGATAAAATGAGCAACACCGATTTCCCCTCAAAACACTTAAAATTCATTTTTAACAGCAGTGTCAATGAGGAACATTCTTACTAAGGGAATATCTTTTTGAGCTGTGGCTCACTCTAAGAATATTCTCTTTGACCCATCTTGTAAATGGTAAAGTTCATACTTAATAATTTTGGTTATGAATGACCACCTAAATATGTCAGGAATAATTTCGCATCTGTGACCCTCAGAGCCGAAAATATAGATGAATGTAATTAACCTACTTCCAAAATTTAAAAAAAAAAAATCTGCTCTATTCTCTCCTGACTTGGGAACATATGGTGTCAGATTACATGGTTGGCACCTGGCTCACTGCTGGGTCCATGTGTCGCATTCTAACACAAACAGGCAGAGGCACAAAATCTGCCCAGAAGAGTCACCAGCCAAATCCAAAATGGGCAGCTCAAGCCACAAGCTCAGCCAGAAACTGCTATTAACATCCTGGTGGAGGAAGCAGAGTTCTCAGCACCACCCTCTGAGCCCAGTTTCCCCTCTTGCCCCACGACCTCCTTCCATAAACATCTTGAGAAGGATCCATGAGGTTGGTTTCTCCGTTGACGCACATCATCAACACTCCTGGCTCTATTTATCAGGGAGAAGTTGAATTGGCCTCAACTCATTTTGGGGGTTGGCTCTCTTAAGTTAAGGTATTTTGAAGCAAGTAAATCCAACCAAATGCTTTCCATACCAATTATAGGTGTGCTTGTCATTCTCCCCACCCAAGTTCCCAACTCCTGGCTTGTTTATACGGAGTGAAGGACTTTGACCTCCAGCCTAGTGCAAAGAAAGCAAAGGGAATGTCAGTGGCTTCCTGGCTTCACTTTTCTGTTCTCTCCCCATCTTACTGTAGTCCCAATCTCTGTCTCTGTAAATCAGTTCAAACGGCTGATACACCGCGAGACTGAATATACTCCTTCAAACTCCCGTCCCCCAAATTGCCCATTACAATACAGAAATGTCCTTGAATTATATTATTCCTTCCTGCTTGTGATGATTTTATTCCTGTTTTTTGCTTCTTTTTTTGAAATGTGCCCACCTGTTTCAGGCTGAATCGTGGATAGAGAGGGTTTAGCTCGTCTGCTGTGGGAATTGAGAAACCGCAAGGAACCCGGTGGAATTACTACAGTTAGAATGAGAAGCAGCCTAGGGCAAGAGACCAAGGGTGGCAGACGTGTGACATTTTTGACTCACCTCAGGCAATCCCTTACCACAGACTGGGAGGTCGGAGACGTAGTGACAAGGAGGAAAGGCCACTGATGGGATTAAAAACTGGGTCTTTTCTACCAGCTGGACGGATCTCTTAAGACCAAAGAGAGAAGATCATCCACATGCACTAGCAAGAAGTACAACTCTCCTACCCATTGACCGGTACACATTTTCTGGCCCAAACAAGATAGTGGTGGGCGCCTGGGTGGCTCAGTGGGTTAAAGCCTCTGCCTTCGGCTCAGGTCATGATCTCAGGGTCCTGGGACTGAGGCCCATATCGGGCTCCCTGCTCAGCAAGGAGCCTGCTTCCCCCTCTCTCTGCCTGCCTCTGCCTACTTGTGATCTCTCTGTCAAATAAATAAATAAAATCTTTAAAAAAAAAAAAAAAACAAGATAGTGGTATGGAGAACTGTTCTCTTCTTTCCATAACCCTGTCTTAGTGGTTGTGGTAGATATCTGCTGTTCTTGTCTGCCCAGAGTCTGTCTCCTATTTCTTCTGTTAATAACACTTTCATTTCCTCAATGGAAGGCTCCTTTCCTATCTAAGTGATTGTTATGGGGCTGCCAATCTAAACACCTTGCCCCTACCTTCATCACCACTGGCCACAGAGATAGGCATTTGACCTACATGAGACACCTTCTTATTTTGCTGGAGTAAGTGAATTAATTCCAAGAAGTAGGCATGGAACCCAAGCCAGATTAATGGAAAACTTCTCTGAAACTTACATAAAACTGGAGTCTAGGGGAGAAGCATTCTTTTTGCACTGGAGTCATCAAGCTGGGGACGTGTGAAACTGGAGCTGCCTGTGTCATGTCCCCCACTACATAGAGGGAACAACTACATAGTCTGTATGAAAAGGTTAAGAGATGGGCAAGGTGTGGAGGAGCAAGAGTCAGATGGAGCACAGAGAAAATGAGCTGGAGGAGAGTTGAAAGACAGATGGAAGAGATGTTGGGGAGAAAAAATGAGGGGAGAGAGATGGAGGAGTGAGAGAGAGGAAAGACAAAATGGGAGATGGAAAGATGGGGGAGCTATGGGTAGAAATGGGGCAAAAGAAAGATGGAGGGGAGAAAATGAAGAGAGCGTATCAGGGGAGAGAGAGTGGGAAGAGAGAGAAATGGAGAAGAGAAATGAAATACAGAGTGATGCAGGGAGAGAGAGAAAGATGGGGGGGGTGAAGGGAAAGAGATAAATCAGAGAGAGAGGAAAGTAAAAATGGGCAGTGAGAGAGAAAAAAAAACAGGGAAAGGAAGATGTGAAGAGAGATGGGAAAGGGGGAGGGAGAAAAGACAGAAACCTGATGACATCTCCTGAAGTCCTACTTCCAGGCCACCCTTAAGGCCACCTGCACCCTAAATGTATTCTCATGTATAATCAGGTTTGAGTCAGAACCTATCTTACTTGCAACCCAGAGCGATAACCATTCTCAGGCCCTTAATCAAATCCAATCCTGTTTCAAACTTACTTCTTAATGGCTGTGTTCTAGAACCCAAAGATGAAGCAGAGGCTTCATGGATAACCTCAAAACATAATCAATCTTAGAATCTACCCAGCTAATTTCCATACTGAAAAGAAGTGGAGAAAATATAAGTTGCTTTTCCCTGCCTTCAGAGAGCATGTAAAGATCTTCAATTTTTCCTTCGTACTTCCCAATTGGGATCTGGCTATCAGAAACCAATCTTCGACAAAAAAATACAAAAGAAACTACTTGGAGGTTAAAAGCAGCATTTAGGGGAAAATCATGTTGTACATCATACCAAAATTTAATATGGCTTTATGCAAAATAGTAATGTGTCTGGTAATACAAAGATCCTTCTAAAGTAGGTTAATAGCAATCCAATATTATTCTCCTTAAAAAAAATGAAAATGTATGTCAAAAAAAAGGCCTAAAGTAGCTGAATCTTGTACCCATTGATGGAGCTGATTTACATAGATAGCATTTAACATTCCATCATCATTATCTTATCAGTCTCCTGTCTAATGTGCAAGCCTAAAGAAGACATTCAACGTGCTTAGAGGTTAAAAAAAAAAAAAAACCTATATCCACCAGCCAAAATGGTGGTAAATGACAAAAAAAAAAAAAGGAAAAAAATTTTAGGCAGACAGTTGAATATCAACTGGGATGAGAAAAAGACTGTCTCCCTGCTCCCTTCTATTCCAATATAGTAACCTAAAAGATTGAATAAAAGATAACTAAATATTTAAGAGTAAAATGTGGTTATCAAATGGGGAGAAGGGGAAAAAAGGAAGCATTATGATAATAGTTGAGTCTGCCTCTGCTAGAGGAAGCAGCTTTGAGTGTGTGCACCTTGACTTAAATGGAAAGCAAATGTAAATGAAACACAGTTCCTCCTTTAGAGTCGAGTGTGTGAGTATTTTCAGATGTTTTTTTCTTTTAAAATGTTAAATGAATTTAATTCCGATGAGAAGAACCGGAGAGAAGAGAGGCTATGAGGAGACTTACTTGTCCATCTACGTATAGTGTGGAGAGGGGAAGCAGAGGGTTACATGTGTGTACATCTTCCTCATGTTGAGAGTTCCTTCTTGGCCATGTACTTGACTGTGGCCTTGCAAATCCAATGACCTGGCCCTTTAGTCCCTCTGCCAGCATATCAAAGAAGGCCAGAGGCATTAAAGGCAAAACAGAGCCTGGGGTGTTGTAAAGCCATTGACCTCCGTCACCCTAACCACTACGTAGTTCTGAGCATATTTAGACTAGCCCAGAAGAGCCACAGTTATGTCAGATGTGTGTAGCTGGGTAGGTGTGGGGAAGTACACTCTAAATCAGCTGACAGAGAGGTATGTGGAGGCAGAGAGAGAAAAGGAGAAACAATGGAGCACGAGAAAAAAGAGCAGAGAAGCAGGAGCAGGGAGAAAAGGCAATAGTGGAAGAGAAGATTATAAAGAGGTGGAGAAAAGATTAGTCAAGGGAAATGAAAATTTTCTTTGCCTCCATTCATCTGGTTCCTTACCCAGAACACCTAAACTAAGGCTCAGCCCTTCAACAGTTGTTCCAAACAGATGCTCTAAGTCCCCATACCTTTGCCCCTGGGCAGCCGTCACTAACGCTGCTCTTTCCTACCACGCTCAAGTACACATTAGAATCCTTTCTAACACAACATTCCAGCCACTGCTATTAAAGAGGACTCTGGCCTTGATATAGAAATGCCATCCCTAGAGCTTTTCTTCAGCCTTAGATCCAGACTGTGTGCCCTCTAGCAACTGTCCACTCAACAGCAGGCCACGCCTGGGATTGTTCCTAACACTGTTGAATCTTATTTACAAGAAAAGGGGACAGAAGTCAATTAAATAGAGTGTGATACCAAGAGAAATATGCAGAAACTCCCCCCAAATTTTTAAAACACTAACAACCTTGAGCCATGTCTCTTTTTGTCCTACCCCACAGTGTGTGTGACAAGACTAACCCAGACAAACCAGGTTCTCCCAGCTAGCAGTCTAGTCTACTAAAGAACAAAGATAAAATAAAGTGACAGCTTTTGAATATTAATAGGGCATATCAGCAAGGGTGAGCAGCAAACAGTGGAAGTCATCCACAAGTTCTAAAAGCAGTTCCTAAAAGCCCGAATTCATCTCATCGCTCCCCACTTAAGAATTCCACTAAGGAAATGAATCTTTATTTCAAAAATAAACTTCTGAGATGACTAGAGATAAAAGCAGAGAAAGAAATACTGAAGCACCACAGGACCATCCTTCACTCATCTTCTCCCCCTGGGGCCCATCACAATGCCAAGTATATTATAGATGCCCAGTAAATGTTTGTGGCATGAATGATGTGAAAAGAAAAGGAATATTTTAAAATCAACTTCAGAATGAGAATGGGCTTTGAAAACAAGCTGGCCCCAATCAGGATCACAGAAACAGAAAATAGAGTTTGAGGTCACAGAGATCTACTCCAGGTATTACCTATAGAATCTTTGGAGAGTTGTCATTTCTAAAGAAAAGTAGAAACAAAGTTTTCTGGAGCACCACAATTCTACTTTTTTTATGCACTCACCCACCTACTCACTCACTCATTCAATCATTCTTTCATTCGATAAACGTTACTGAATGCCTACGATGTGCCAAGTGCTGTGCAAGGCTCTGGGGCTCTAGTGTAAAGAAAGACAAGCAAAGGCCAGACTCTCATGGAACTTGTATTTGCTTTGTTCCTTCCCCTCATCCTAAACCTCAGCCTTACATGCTTAAGACATTTCAGCCAACTGAATTGCCTCCCTACCACAAATGTCCTCCACCTCTAATTCATTGCCCACTCACTCTGCATTATTTTTCCAGAAGTGTACTGTCATCATCACAGAAGTGTACTGTGTTGTTCACCTGCTCAAAAATGTCCAGTGACTTCCTATCATCTTTAAGTCATTCTGGCACCATTTATCAACCAGACACTCAATATGAAGCATGGGTGTAGGATTATAAGATAAAGTCTAAACTCAATGTAGCACCAAGGGCTGCACTGGTTATTTATTGTTATATAGCAAGTTATCCCCAAAGTTGGCAGCTTAAAATAATAAACAAGCATTATCATCCAGTTCCTGTGTTCAGAAATCCAGAAAAACTTAGCTGTCAAAATGATATCACAGTCAAGTTGTTGGCCAGGGCTACACTACTCTGAAGGCCTGATTAAGGCTAGAGCAACCACTGGAGAGAAGGCTTGCTCACATGGCTGTTGGCAGGCACCTCTCTTCTTCGCCAGGTGGGTTTCTCCATAGGGCTTCTTGAATGTCCTCACAACCTGGCAGGTAGCTTCCCCCAAAGTGATACCCAAAAGAGACAAAGAGGAGGAAGCCACAATGCCTTTATGTTAGTCTTGGAAGTCATACACCATTATTTCGCTGCATTCTATTAGAAGTGAGTCACTCTATAGTTAAGGGAGGGCAATGAAGTTCCACCTCTGGAAGGGAGGAATATCAAAGAATCCATGGATTCTAAAACCTAAAACCATCACAGATGTATTATCAGGTTCTATTCTGTTCTATTCTGTTCTAATCACCACCAACTGTAATCAGACCCAAACCTATTTACGTATTTTCATAATTCTCCGCTGGTATTCCCCGTATTAACCTCTACACTCCAGCCCAGCTGGTTCTCCTGAATACACTGTACCCAATATAAATACTCTTTCTTCATTTGTTGCCCACACCTTTCCCCTGTCCTCTGCCCTCCCAATTCCTTACTCCAAGAGTAAATGCTAGCTAAGATGTTGGACATGAGGCTACCTTGGGTTCAAATCCCATCTCTACTTTTGGCGAGTTACTTAAGATTCATCCATTTGAATTTCCTCACCTATAAAATGGTGATAAGAGTATCTATTTGATAAGTTTGTTATGAGGATTAAGTGAATCAATATTTATAAATTACTAATAATAGTGCTTGGCATGTAATAAGTGCTTTATTAGGTAAATAATATAGATATTATTCTTCTACATCCAGTTCAAGTTCCAGGCTATATAGCCCATAGTGAACTCCTTCAGTGAACCTCTAATGCTATAACTGTGCCCCATCTTCATCCTGGTCAGATCTACAAATTACCACTTAATTACCTCACTTGTACATGTTTTGCCTCATCTCCCAATTGTTCTTTCCTAATGGTCTTTAAATTCTGTATCTCCTTAGAGTGGTTAGGAAAGTCAGCATTCGATTTAAAAGTCAGAGAGGAGGGAATTAATTGACATTAGTGCCTAGGAAAATATACATGCTGCTAGTCTAGTCATCCCAAATACCAAGAAATCACACTCTGATTATTTCCATGTGACCCCATGGTATCACAGACCAACCTAAATTAGGATATCCCATAAGATCAGCCATGTATAGACCCTCTTCCTCACTAAGGGAAACTTAGGAAAACACATAATATGGATGAAGTGGGATTCCTTTAGTCCTAGAAGTAGGGAAGGACAGGTGTGAGCATCAGAAAAGAGGCCCAGGTACTACTATAATCACAGGTAAAGCAAACTTCAACATTATGAGACTGTTAAATCTTCAAGACTCTAATATTTCAAAATCATCACCAACAAATGTTCCTTCTCCATCCCCAACTCAGACACGATGGGATTTAGACTCCCCATCTACTTCTAGCTTCTGGTAAAGGTCAAAACCTGTGCTAACCCATTTCTCATATTTGGAACCTGCTGGTACTTCCAGGTGAACATACAGGCAATGGCAATTAATAGGTGTAGGGGAGTTGGGGGGAAATGTTCCCTGCCACCCCCCATCACAGATAGGAGGTTCTAGTGGTCCTGATTTAGCCACCAAGAGACTACCTTCATTTATAGAGTCATTCTTCATTCATTCCTTTTTCAACTAATCTTTATTAAGCATTTACTAGGAATACTAGATGATATAAGGAAGTAGAACACAAGTGTCTGGGCTTCAAGTAACTTACCTGGAACAAGTCACCCTCTCTGGCATCAATTTCTTTGTCTATAAAATGAGGAGGTTGGACAAAGTCTCTAGGGTTCTTTTCACTTAAAAAAAAAAATTCTATTTTTCTGATTCTAATGCCTGCTCTGCTTTGCCAGGCAGGGTTGCTATGAAGATGAAGTTAGAAAATGTTCATGAAAGTGCTTTGAAAACTATAAAGCACTGCTCAAAATGTGAGGCATTATCCTCATTGTTGTTGCCATAGCCCCCAAAATCCCTAGAGTAAAGTTTTCAAAGACCCGCTTGATAACATCCCACTGGGATCCTAAATAGGAAAAGCTCTTCCTCAAGTCTCACTGGGATCTCTCCTGCTGCTAGAAAGTCCACAAGGTTGTTTCTGTACATTAGCAGCTTCTCATAGCGAATGCTTTTCAGAGATTGCAATTGCCCCCAGGGGGAAAAAAACCATTATGTGACCTAATCCTGAGGTCTAGTCTAAGTCCAGAAGGAAAAAGGCTGAGATCAATTAGTGATGTCTGCTACAGGCATGGGAAGAAGTGGTCACCGAATGATTGACATTCCTGGACCAGGTCCTTTTGCAGCTATGATGTATGTGCCCAACATTTTACTAAGTGTTTCACAAGAATTATCTTATTTTTGAAGTAAGTACTAATGTTAATCCCATTTTACAAATGAGGAAACTGAGACCCAGAGAGGCTGACTTGCCCAAGTTCACACTGCTAATAATGTGGCAGAGCCAGAATTAGAAACAAAGGCTGAGCGATCCCAAGGCCAGTGTACTTTATTACAATATTACACTCAACTTCAACTAAGATCTTAAAACAGTATACAAATAGGTAAACTAAAGGAACGTCCTTATATTTTTTTTCCTGGATAATAGATGAAATTGTTAATATCAGTTCAAGGTTAGAAGGTTGTTGGCAGCCTCTAGTTCAGCACAGGGATTGAATCTCTAAAGTAACACTGTGTTAATGTTTTGTTTTGTTTTTTTAAGTAGGCTCAAAGCTCAGTGTGGAGCCTAATGCGGGGCTTGAACTCACAACCCTGTGATCAAGACCAGAGCTGAGATCTGGAGTCAGGCACTTAACCAACTGAGCCACTCAGGGGCCCCAGCGGTCTGTAAAATTTTGATTGCATATTCCATTAGTTAAAACAAAAAAACTGTGTCATCCAATCCAACATATAAGTATGTATATATGCACGTATTTTCATATCACATACATATATCACAACACTAATGCAATAGATAGTTTAATAGTTTAATGCATATTAGAACATAAAAAATAGGAAATTCTTAAACGAGAAATCTATATAAATACAAATTCTAATATATTCTACACACAGCCACTTCTTACAACACAGAGCAAGAATGATGTGGTTTCCTTATTTTGCCTCTGTTTCCTCTTTGGGCTCAGCTTTAGGGCCTGCCCTAGGCAAAATGATCAAAAACAGAACCACTCCCTCTTCCCACCTCACCTATCTACCTCTACTCTCCATTCCGCCCCCCTAGACTTCCAAGCTGCATGCCCCTTTTCCCCCAGGCTCCCAGGCACACAGGCAGCTTCATGTTTTTCACACCCACTGCCCAAAGTTCACACTTTGAGTTCTTGTCCAGGGCTGGCATCTCCTGCTATGGCCAACAGCCATGCATTTATACATTCATTCATTCTTTTTTTTTTTTTTTTAAAGATTTTATTTATTTACTTGACACAGAGAGACAGATTACAAGTAGGCAGAGAGGCAGGCAGAGAGACAGGGAGAGGAGGAAGCAGGCTCCCTGCTGAGCGGAGAGCCCGATGTGGGCCTCGATCCCAGGACGCTGAGATCATGACCTGAGCCGAAAACAGAGGCTTTAACCCACTGAGCCACCCAGGCGCCCACATTCATTCATTCTTACAACAAACATTTACTGAGCCCCTATTATAGGAAGACACTGTAGGAGCTCAAGAGAATTCAAAGATGAACCAGTCCCGGGCATATCCAGACAAGAAGGGAAATTAATGCATACACATAAATCTATATGATATTAAGCTAAAAGTAATAAGTTCATTACGAGAGACCTGAGATGCTTTCCAGGTGGAAGGGTAAGGGAAATGCCCATGAATAAGGGGACTGAGCACAGGCAGATGGGACTCAGAACAGCCAGGAACGGCACTTGGACTCATGGGGTAATGGGGAGGAAAGGCAGAGAGATAGGGGAACTTCCTCAGGGGGACAGAAGATGTGCACCACAGGTGGGGATTTGGTCCTGTGTTATACGAACTATGCAGTCCAGGCAGAGACAACAGCATTCACAACAAAGTAAAAGAAGAAAAGAACACAGTGGTTGGACTAGGCAGGCTAGGGAGTGCAGAACTTGATGAGACTGAGCGTGGCATGGCTCAAAGCCTGAAGGGCTCACAGCTATTTAAGTCACTGAAAGTGTGCAGAGCAGCCATAATCAGATTTACCTTCAAGAAAGATAGCTCTGGCTGCAGTGTACAGAACAGACTGAAGACAGGGAAAGGAGGGTCCATCACTAAGGGAGGGTACACAGCCCTCCAGGAATGAACACATCACTCCAGGGTGTCCCCTGAAACATCTTCATGGGGTAAAAGATTTCTGCTCTGCAAAACGCTCCCAGCCTATTCGCAGCTTCTCTGGAGCCCGGCTGCTACCGGGATTAATCACAGAACATAGGCTGCAAAAAGATGGCCGAACTCATAGTCCAACCCCTGTACGTTTTATAGGCCAGCCCATGTCTTTATGGAGACTTTGGGAAAGGATTTCTTGCCTCTGGGTCCCTTATTGCCTGGGGTAAGCCTCCTCCTGGCAGGACAGATTCTTCTCTTGGTCAATCAGAAGCTCAGGAATCAGATTTCCCATTCAGTTCCCAGGGTGCTCCAGCTTGAGCGGACACACTGCCTCTTTAAACACATTATGAAGATTATCAGCAATGTATCAAGGTGTCTTTGCAGAATGGTATAAACTTCGGCTGCACTACTTATTGCCATAAACCACACTTCCAGGTTTTTATTTATATGCTCATTAGTCCAATATGATTGGATCTGTAGGCAGCAGAGGGGATTGGGGTAATTTATATATATATCAATAAAGGTCTCCAGCCAGCCACTGGGTGCTCTAAGGGGAACAGTAGTTCCATTTAAAACATTAGGAACTGAAGAAATTGAAAATAACTCTCTATTTAGAGGCCAAGGATTAAGGCATTTTGCAGGGAAGGTCTCAGTCCAGCCAGGCTATGCTAAAAAAGCTGTTAAAATGTCATTTGGCTGATAGTTAAGCCATAGAATTTACCTTAACTCCTTCATTTCAGTTGGAGTGTGTGTGTGTGTGTGTGTGTGTGTGTGTGTGTGTGAAGCATCACTCTCCCCCCCAACCCCGACAGAGGAGACAGCACAGTGTGGTGGGAAAGGTGGCTGAGGGCATGGGCATGATGTCGTTTTTTGCCTCCTAACCTGCATTTCACTTTCTATGGTAGCATCACCTCAGTGAGATCTATCACACCCAGTGAATAAGGTCTTCCTGGAACTTTCGGTCAAGACCTCCTTGTCTAAGCTGTGCCAATCAGACTTTCTTCCCCGAGATTTTGATTACTGATAAAGTGCCACAAGGACCAACGCCGGTGGTCATTGACTTTTCCAGGTAGTAGTATCCTGAAGGGACTCTCTTAATTCCTGCCATCTCCTTCAGTGGAACATTACTGACTCCTGGGTCTTGTGCTTTCTGTTCCATTTTATGAAGCATGAAATAGCTTTCCAATGAGTTCTTTTCTGCTTATGTTAGCCAGAGTTTCTGTTGCTTGCAACTAAGGATTTTATGTGAGCTGCCAGGAGTCCTGGATGTTAGGCATGACCCACCACCACTAGTTGTGTGGCTGTAGACAAATAACCCCCCTGCTCTGGATGTCAGTTTCCTCACCTGTAAAATGAAAGCACTGGAAGAGGCCAATGAATCTTGGACTTAAGAGAATGCGAGTATCTTGTTGAAAGTTTATTTTTTTTATTTTTTTTTTTTAAAGATTTTTTTTTATTTATTCATTTGACACAGAGAGAGAGATTACAAGTAGGCAGAGAGGCAGTCAGAGAGAGAGGAGAGAGGAGGAAGCAGGCTCCCTGCCGAGCAGAGAGCCCGATGTGGGCCTCGATCCCAGGACCCTGGGATCATGACCTGAGCCGAAGGCAGCGGCTTTAACCCACTGAGCCACCCAGGCGCCCTTGTTGAAAGTTTAGATTCTGATTCCTTCATTTTGGGGTGGGAGCCAGGCATCTGCTTTGTAACCAATAGTGATTCTGTACCTCTCAAGGTTTAAGAGCACATTTCCAAATTATGCTCTCCAGGATCCTTGGTTGTGGAGAGGATCCACAGAGATGGCTTCTGGTGTAAGGAATGCTGACAAGGGTGGCCCTTTTGTTTCAACTAGGGCAACTCTCCTTTTGTGTTTTATATGTTGAGGTTCTACACTGAATTTCCTCTGTAAAAAAAGATCTACCACTGACAAAAAAAAATTAAAACTCAGTGAAGTAGAATCACTAGATAATCTCTGAGATATTTTACTATCTGATTCCATGAAGCACCTCCAAAATGGCTTCCAAAGGGAAGCAGGTGTCAAACCCTTTGGGGAACAGACCACTGTATTTTACTTGAACTTCAGTTTAGAGCAACAAAACCAAGACCTCAATACTGGAATTATTTTCCTAACAAATCCACAAACAGTTTATTTACCCCTCTGGTGATGAGGGAGCAGCATAGGCCCTGAGTGACTTGCCCTGTGCAATGCAATTAGATAACAGAGAGCCAGGTGACCTCTCAATCATACAACAGGGCTCCTCCTACAGTACCTCTTCCTGCTGTGGAATTTGAAACACCATAAACTGGAGCCAGAGGAGATCCATAAACAGCCCAGTTCTTATTTTTTACTTTAGAGTCCCTATGTGGCTTCATTTATTTTCAAAAGAGCATGTGACATGTTCGTTGGCACCTTCTCTGCCATAAAATATCTGTTGACATTTGTGGTTTGGGGCTGGGTTGGATTAGTTGCTGTTTCGTTCCATTCACCTACTGCATGTCTTACCAGAAGAAACACCCTTCTACCCTGAGCCCCCATTACAACTTCTACCCGCTACTCAGAACAACCCATGTGTGCCCTCTGCAGAATGGGAAGACTGAGAAAGAGCCACTCCACCTTTTATCAACTATGTGTGACCTTAGACAAGGCATGGAACCTCTGTCTCCGTTCCTTGGTCCATGTGAGGTTTTTATAAGGATAATGATTTTTTTAAAAAGGTAGAAGAAAGAAAGAAAGAAGGAGGTTAGTGACAGTGACTAACATTTTTCTACCACCACTGACTATGAACCAGAACACCTGAATTGTTTCAATTAGTCCTCTCTCAAGCCTACAATGTAGGTATAACTATCACTACCCCATTTTACAGAATTAAAAATGACGGAGTGAAAAAGTTCAGTAACTTTCCCAGGGTTACATAGCTAGTAAGCGGTAGTGTAGGCTTCAGTTTCATGACATCTGACACCACAGATGTGTGTTTCACGGCAACACTATCTTCATGGTGCTTCTCCACACCTGGTGGAAAACTTTGGAAGAGGCTCAGGCTCCCAGAGTATGTTGGAGGAATCAGATGGAGGGTGATTTAGGGTAAAATAATACAAAATAAAAACATGATACAATGGGAAAAACACCAACCTAGTCCTCACTAGCAGTGGGATCTTCTGTTACTGGTCCTCCCTGAGGCTTAGTCTTCTCATCAGCAAAATGGTAGTTTTCCCACCTTGTAAAGATAGTGTAAAAATAGAGATGTGTGCACAACCACCTACAAGTATTCAGTAAATCGAAGTGCTATAATGTGTGTGCCAGCATTCCAAAAAGCTAGTTGAAAGCAAGACAATTATTCATATAAAGTATTAATATATATTAGAATAGCACAGAATCCCTTCCAAAATTATAAAGCCAACCTAGAGTTTTCTTCCCTAAGTTAAACTCACAGAGAGCTTCGGTCAAAAGTCCACAGAGTTAAAACAAACTTGTCTCCATCTTCCACCCGCCCTAGTTACCTAGGCCAAGAGCCTTGAAATTCCTACAGTAGCAATGTCAGGGCATTACATACGAAGGGCAACTTAAGTACTATCCCTTATGGGAAGTAATCTCTTTTACACTTTTCATTCAGATAGAATTTCTATTAATATGTTTACATAAATCCTTTTAGATTTATTTCTGTATCTATACACATACACTCACAAATATTTATTTTAATGAGATCATACTACAAATGCTAAAATTGAAATCTACCCTTTTTGCTTAAAACTATGCCACAGATATCATTCTATGCCAACAAATCCAGATACATATCATCATTCTAATACCATCCTTACATTCTACTGTATAGATTTACAATGATTAAGCAATTAGAAATTTAAATGGCTTCCAATTTTGCTATTATAAATAGCACTGCAACAAACATCCCTGTACGTATGTACATTTTTGTGTATATATCCTTTAAGGTCTTGGGATAAATTACTGGATATAGAATGACAGTGTCATGGGCACCAGGGTGGTTCAGTTGGTTAAGTGCCTACCTTTGGCTCAGGTCATAATTCTGGGGTTTTGGGATCGATTCCTGCATCCCTTGCTTGGCAGATATTCTGCTTCTCCCTCTGCCCTTCTATCCGCGCCCCACCGCTCCCCCTCATGTGCTCACTGGCTCTCTCTCTCTCTCACAAAAATAAATAAAATCTTAAAAAAAAGAAAAAAGAACTTCAGTGTCATATATACACACATTTAAAACTTTGCTGTGAAAGCTTCCAGGTTGGTGAGCACATCTACATGCCAGGAGGGGGGTACACCACAGTTCCATGGGGACAAAATATCTCCTCTAGGGACTATCGAAGACCTCACCCTATATACCTCTTCATTGGGCTGTTCATCCATATACTTTATAAAATCCTTCATAATAAGCTGGTAAACAGGAGGCAAAGAAAATTCAATACTGTGAATAAAATTTACCACTGGTCAAGTGCAGGACTAGTATTGAAAACAAGTTTGTTGGAAACCAAAGCAAATGTCCTTTCTGGTCCCGCTGGGCCTCCTCATGGCTTGTTGGTCCAAGAGTCAGGTCCTGGCATTTGGCATGTTGAGTACAAAACTGCAGACTAAGATGACTGGCCACTTTGAATAGGTTAAAGATTCTGAGTAGTTATTAACTGACCTGATTGGAGCAACATTGTGAACAGTGATGAAGACAGTTCACAGAACGTACCAAACAAAAATCCCTAAGAAAACTAAATACAGGTTTGGACAGGAAAACATAACTGTGGGGTGCTGGGAGCTCAACAAAGCCTTAGAGGATAAATATTAGACCTGTGGAGAAGGGATGAGAAATTTAGGCTTTCTTAGCATGACAGGACTGGGTGGTAATTCTAATGACTCTACAATATATAAAGATTTATTCTGTGGGACTACAGTCTGAATCCATGATGTGTACATGGCTTGAACTGTTACTTTACACATAATTCTCAACATTTGCTCTTGAGAAGGTTTAAATATAGTGCTTTCACATATAAAAAAATACTTTGCTATCTATTTCCAAACACTATTTCTTCAGAAAGGTAGTTCTACCTTAGTGTCCCACTAACAGTTATGAGTACAGGGACTTATTATAATTAGTATGTTGAATCATATGAAATTGTCATTTTTGTAGGTCAATGGTGGTTGAATACTGGAAAATTCATATAGTTCCATCTAAAAACTCATTCCTTTTTTAAAGATTTTATTTATTTAGTTGACAGAGAGAGAGAGGGCAAGCGGGGGGCAAGGGAATAGCAGAGGGAGTAGGAGAAGCAGGCTCATTCCTAATGGGAACCAAACATTGCCTTTTCATTGCATGCACTATGTCAGCCATTAAGAAAAGGGCGAGTAACATATTTGTATTGTGTACCTTTTCAGGTGGAATGGGAGGAGGAAATAAATAGATGAAGATTGTTTTCACTGCCCCTCTGGAAATGAATAATTATTTGAAGAACTCCTACTTTCTAATCTGGAAACCCTCTTGAGTAAGGTAAGGCATTGATTCTGAGTCACTTGATAGCAAAGAATGAATTGTTACTCTACACCCTCCCTTTTTTTTTTTTTTTTTGTCAAGGGATAGATAGATTCAGTAAAACTGAAAAGAAATTGGTGCACATTGTCACAAGCCCTTGAGACCATCACCCTAAACACAGACTAAATCTAGAGGAATGTCAGAGCTGAAGAGCCTCATGGCAACCCAGGCATTCCTGGACTGTGTTCCAGGGAAAGCCAGTCCTGCAAATGCTCTGAGAAGGAAAGTTCCATGGTCATACATGTTGGGATAATAAGACATCTTCTTTATTTTTTTAAAAGATTTTCATTTATTTATTTGACAGAGAGAGAGCAGCAGGTGGAGGAAGAGGGAGAAGCAGGCTCCCTGTTGAGCAGGGAGCCCAATGTGGGGCTGGGATCGTGACCTAAGCCAAAGGCAGATGCTTAACTGACTGAGCCACCCAGGCACCCCAGGACATCCTCTTTAAGTTTCTGATTTATTAAAATTAAATTAAGTTAAAAGTTTAATCCTGTCAAGTCATAGTGCACTGAAACCTTCAAGGCCTTGAGAAGCCCTCCAGTAAAGAGACCTGCTCCTTTTATTGAACCCTGTGTTTTTCACACTTGTTTGACCACAAATCCCTTTGATCCCATGATATTTGTTACCACCCAGTGCAAGAGACTTTCAAAAGCATCCCAAGCTCCCATTTTATTAGAGAAGAACTTGAATTATGAAGATTACACAGTAAGTCAAAGGCAAAACCATGATTAGATGTATTATCTCAAGCCGTTCAACAGGTATTTATTGAGTGTCTGCTATGTACCAAAATCTGTGCCAGACACTGGCAAATACAGTGAACAAGACCTAATCCTTGATCTCAAAAAGGTTATGATCTAGTGGGAGGAAAAGACAAATCAACAGGCAATTTCAACTAACTATAACTTGTAGTAATCTAGAACATGTGGCTATTGAACACTTAAAATGTGGCTTCTGAAACCGAGGAACTGAATTTCTTAATTTAATTTCATTTTAATAAATTTAAATTTAAAAACTAAAGGAGTGTGAAGTATTTTTCTATTAAATGCAGCTTTGTTATTTTGGCAGGACTATATTTCACTTCAACCATTGAAAATTTAGCATCTAAATTGAGTTGAGCTATAAGTATAAAATACACACCAGATTTCAAAGATTTAGTTAGAAAAATGTAAAATATCTCATTAATAACTTTTGTATTGATTACATATTGAAATGTTAATGTTGTAGATATATTGGGTTAAATAAAATAGATTATTAAAATTAATTTCATCTGTCCCTTATTTAATATATTTAATGTGGCTACCATAAAAACCTTAAACCACATATGCAGCTCATTATATTCCTATGGATAGAGTTGATCTAAGACTTAGTGCTCAGGGAGGACACTGGAAGATGCTTAACCAAGATCTAGGGAAAGCTTCCCAAGAGATGATTATTAAAGTGAGACCTGAAGAAAGAAAACGAATGAGACAGAAAAGAAGAAGGAAGAATGTTCTAACAGAGGAAATGGCTGTGCAAAGGCCCAGGGGCCAAACAGAGCAGAGTGCCTGGTTTTAGATCATTATCATTTCTAGTGCACTGCACCTTCTCTGCTCCAGGCCAACAAATGCTCCCCCAACAGATCACTACCTCTGAAATCACTAGAAGCTCTTTATTTGAAGCGGAATATCTCCAAAACCACACGTAGATACTAAGTGCTTGAAAAGAATAATATGTTCACATTTCATGTAGGTTAAAGCTAAATGCAGACTCCACTCTTGCATCGGCCACTAATTCATTCAAGCTGTGCAACGATTTCAAACGTGCTCAAAGGAATCTTCTTTATAGGAAAAAACTCCACCAAAGCAAACATCGTATTACTCCCAAGAAGCATAATTTAATTGGTTGTTGTGACGGCAGAGAGAAAGCTCAGCAGCAAAGGATGGGTGCAGAGGGAGACACAAGGAAACCATCTAGCGTGGTGATGAGTGCTCAGGCTCTGCCAGCTCCATCACGTACCAGCCGTGTGACATCAGACAATCTCATAATCACTCTGGGCCTCAGTTTCCTCGTTTGTAAGTGAGGACAGGAGTAGCATCTACCACCGCTGTTGGGACCTGCTTGGTGTACTGCAGGGTGTTGAACAGCTTCCCTGGTCCTGCCCACTCGCTGCCAGTAGCACCCCTCACTCCAGCTGTGACAACCACAAATGTCTCTAGACATTGCCAAGTGTCCACTGGGGGAAAAATCACTGCTTATTGAGAACCACTGATCTACGGAATGAGTTGTTGTAAGGATTAAATGGGATCCTGCAGAAGAAGCAGTGGTACAGTGCTGAAACTTGGCAAATTCTCAATAAAGGTCTGGTAAATAAATACAGAAAGGGAGGAAAAGCTCCTACAGGGATGACAATGGTGCTTAGCAGATCTGCCATTTTGTGAATTTAACCAGCCATCACGTTAGCCTGAGAACTTTCATCTATTCCCTCTCCTCCTCCCACCTCAAGAAGCCAGGCCCTGAATCTCCTGGGTAATGTGGGCAGAAAGGCCCTGCAAATGGGACATGACTGCCTCGGTGGATTTAATGGTGCTTTTTAAATGTGGATAATTATAGGGCCTCTTCTAAGCAAGTGCACCAGTGGCAGGAGGCTGTAGGCTCTGGGGCACCGTGGGCCTGCATAGCTCAGCTCCATCGAGCTCATGGTAATGTTATTAAATGTGCTCTCTCCTTTTATTAGGCATCTTAATAACCTCTAAGTTGCACCCAGGAGAGTTGGTGCAGAAAAGGAATTCTGGCCAACCTAATTTGTATTTGAAAATACCCCATAGGCCAACGGAACGAGATTCAGATGAATTTCACAGGCAGCTGAGGGCTACACAAGGCAAGTGTTTCCAAATTGTACTCGATTACTGAATGCAAAATGCGTGCCTCCCTGCCTTCTCCACCCCCGTTCTTTGCCCTCCTTCTCTGCTAATGCCATTGTACCCCCCACACATGAATATACAACCCACCGTTCAGCCACTGGCTAACTCAGAGGCTTACTGTGGGTCTCCCTTGTCTACAGGGAAATAATGACAGGAACTCATACTTATTGACCATTTATTACCCTGAGCCAAACCCCAGTGCATTCCTTAGAATAACCCAAAAGGTAAGTGTAATCGTTATCTCATTTTATAGTTGAAGAAACTGCAGTTTGCAAAGGTTAGTATCTTGCCAGAAAGAATTACACAACAAGATAATTACAGAGCATGGATATAAACCCAATCCCATCTAACTCCCAAACTGGTGCTCTTTACCATCCACTAACATTATTCAATAGTCAAGTGGTGACAAGGAGTAAGTCTAATTATTAGTTCACCATGTTTGGGTGACCATATATTCCAGAACTATATGGAGTGTTGGGAAAAGACACTGCCCCTACCCTCAGAGATTTCACAATGGTAATTATACACAAAGGAAAGAACATTTTAAAGGACTCAGGAAAGAGGAGTCACAGCTCACATTCATTTAACAAACATTTCATAAGAAGTTACTATATGGGGGCGCCTGGGTGGCTCAGTCATTAAGCATCTGCCTGTGGCTCAGGTCATGATCCCAGAGTCCCGGGGTGGAGGCCCGCATCAGGCTCCCTGTTCTGTGAAAGGCCTGCTTCTCCCACTCTCATTCCCCCTGCTTGTGTGTCCCTCTCTTGCTGTGTTTCTCTCTGTCAAATAAATAAATGAAATCTTAAAAAAAAAAAAAAAGAAAAAGAAAAAGAAGAAGAAGAAGTTACTATATGCCAGGCAGTATGTTCAGCTACTGGGAATATTATCACAGTTACAAATAAAGGCAAAAGATTCGAGAAACATTCCAGGTATAGAATGATTGAAAGGGAAAGCAAAAGAGACTTAGAGTTCCCTTGTGCAAGAGACTGTGAGAATGAGCTACCCATTAGGTAAGGTTGAAAGGTGGAATTTGGAGAAATGGTGAGTTTGTCTTCAAGTTTGTTATGTTAGAATCATCATAAGACATTGTAATAGTTTCCTGTTACTGCTATAACATATAACCATAAACCTAGTGACTTACAACAATACCATTTAATTTTTTCCATTATGGGGATCAGAACTCCAAAGCAGTCTTATGAAATAAAAATCAAGGTGTTTGCAGAGCAGGTTCTTCCTGGAGGCTCCAGGGAAATATCTGTTCCTTGCGTCTTCTAGATTCTTGGGGCTGCCAGCATTTCTTGGATCCTGGTCACATCACTCCATTTTTTGCTTCCATCATCACATAGTTCTTCTCTGTCCTCCTGCATCCATCTTGTAACCAGATTTGTAATTACAACAGGCCCACTGGGCTAATCCTGGATAATTTCCCCCATTTCAAAATCCTTAACTTCTTGTCACCTAAGTTAACTAATGTCCCGGGGCTGGAACATGGACATATTTGGGGGAGCCATTATTTAGCCTATCGTAGACGTTTAGGAAGAGATGTTCAACACATAGTCAACAAGGTAAGTCTAGAACTTGGGGGAAATGATAGTCATTCATCCATTCACCCATTAAATAAATACTTATTAAGCAGTTAATATGTGCCAAGACAACAACTGCACCAAAAGAGTGGATTTGGAACTCATCCCCATAGTTCATAGGTGAGGGGGCTTATGCAAAGAGAGTATAGAGAGTGAAAAGCAGAGAACTGAAGACAATATTTGGGGGAAAATTTACACATTTCTGGAATACACATGAAAAAGAAAACCAATGTGAATGTGCCCAGATTAAGACTTATGCAGCACACTTTGTACAGGTTTGTTTGTATTGAATGGGTGACCATAGGTGGTTATATATATATATATGGAATGTGATTTTGAAATACTCTATCTACTGGCAGGAAGGTGGGGCAGATAAAGGTGGGGAATTCGGGTACATTTCTTCTTGAGCCACAGCAAGAATACACCTCTGGAAGGTCTATTCTCCAGCCTCTGATCAACACTAGTCACTGTGGTTCTGGCCTACTCTTTTCTTCTCCTTTTCTCAGCCAAGTGCAGCCATTAAGCACTTCACATCCAATCACTACAGCCCGAGCTCTTGGCTGCCCCAGTAATGGAGGCAGCAAGAATTTAATCCATGGCAGCCTCAGGTGCAGAAAGATGATACTAAATATTTCATTCCTGGGATGATGGGAACTGGAAGCCCCTGGAGAGGATCTGGCTGAATCTTTTAAGTGAGCCCTTCCAGGAATCCATTGGGTAACTGTGCTATTGGCAGTAATGATTGCCACTCAGGCCTTCACTTCCCAGTGGGAGGGGAAGCAGCACTAATGTGCAACAGTGTTAAAAGGCCAGCTCCAACTCTGGTTCAAGGAAATTAATTTTTTTTTTTTAATTCTGCTTTCAGAGGTTTCCTGTCACCTCTCTGGATCCAAAACACATTTGTCACCCATTTTTCCCTTTTTTGTTTTTCATAAAGAGCCAAATGAAAGGAGAATAAAAAGATCTAACAAAGAGAAATCATTTAAGGTACATTTCTTCTCTTCAGGAAATTACCTGCTTTGGCTTACATCTTTAACTCCTCTCAATCTTTAATAGCAAGCACTAGAAGACAGTAAGTGTTAGAATGGACGAGAGAAAAACAGATGCATTATCTTGGTGAAAAATTGCATAGATTGTGTTGGTAAGTAAATACCATTTGTTAAGCACTAAAGTATTAAAATGAAAAAAGAGACTATTTTTCCTTAAAAAATTAAGTGTTTTGAGAAACTGGATTAGATTTTTTTCGTCACTCTTCACAAAATTGAAAACAGATGGTATATGCTATAAACTTAAAAGTAAAAAAAAGAAAATGAAAAAGGTCAGTTTCAGTGTAATATGAAGGTGAGATGACCTTTTGCCCTTGAGACCTGAATTCAGATCTGATTTGCGATTTTGGTCAGAGCTGTATACACTGAAGGAGTAGGATGCAAATTAGAAGTTAAGGAACTACTGAGCAGGAAACTGGGCTCCTATGGGTACTCGGAAGTAACCACCTCACAACTCCTTCCTAACCCTGCCCATTCTGCAGGAAGTTCCACTATCCAACCCAGTGTCTTCTGCCTCCTGTGAACTCCTCCCTTACTATCTGGACCATTCCTTGTGTCATATAGCTTGCTTCTCTCAAAGAAATAGGAGCCCCTTGAGGGACAGTTGGATGGAAGCTATTAGGAGCCTATATGGTTTATTTACCTGCTCCCAAACTATTGTTTGCTTCATAGATTAGTCTGAGGTTGGCTTTATATGCGGATGGAGCAAATTTTTATGTATCTTTGTATCCTCTGTTTCCCATGGAGGGATGAGTGAACTAAAGGAAGTGTGAAAGGAAACTTTAGATGGTAGTACATTTTCTCTAAAGGGAAAATATTACTAAATAGTTAATATTACTACATACTAAATAGAAAGCATTTTCTATGAGTACCAACACTATTTTAATGTGTCCTAGAAATACATACATTAAGAATCCTTCAAGGGCACCTGGGTGGCTCAGTCATTTAAGCCACCTACTTTTGATTTCAGCTCAGGTCATGATCGCAGAGTCCTGTGATAGAGCCCAGTGTCTGGCTCCCCACTCAGCGGGGTGTCTGCTTGTCCCTCTTCCTCTCCCTCTGCCCCTCCCCCTCTCACATGTACTCATGCTCTTTCTCTCAAATGAATAAATAAAATCTTTTTTAAAAAAGAATCCCTCAAAATATAATTACTATGGAATATAAATTTATAATAGCTTTCAAAAATGAATTCCTGTAGAAAAATGTTAGATTAAAATTCACATGGAATTTAGATATGGCAAAAATCATGGAGATGCTGTACAAAGACTGAAATGTTGGAAAACATTGCCCTAGGCCATTGAGCACAATATTTTTTTTATCATCCAACAAATATCTGTCAGTTGAATGTATCTCACATTCTATTGTTTGCCCATAATCATAGTAGCTTTATATATATATATATCCTGAGGAAATATCAAGAGGAGCTGGGACGCCTGGGTGGATCAGTTGGTTAAGCAGCTGCCTTCGGCTCAGGTCATGATCCCAGCATCTTGGGTTCGAGTCCTGTATCGGGCTCCTTGCTTGGCAGGGAGCCTGCTTCTCCCTCTGCCTCTGCCTGACATTCTGTCTGCTTATGCACTCTCGCTCTCTCTCTCTCTCTCTGACAAAGAAATAAATGAAATCTTAAAAAAAAAAAAAGAAAATATCAAGAGGAGAATCATTTGACAGAATAAATAAATAGAAGCTTTCATAAGCACTGATCATCATGGCAATGAGCTCTGGAATAAGAGCAGACCTCTGGTCAAGTTCTGGCACTGTTATTTTCCAGTAGAACTTCTAAATGTAAATAATTATGTGTTCAGTGCCTCAGTGTTCCCATTTGCCAAATGAAATTGTTATGAGGAGGAAATTAAATAATGTTTTCAAAGTGCTAGCATGGTGCCTGGCACACAGAAAGAGCTCAATATATGGTAACTGTTATTATTAACAATAATAGCATCAGCAATAACAATACTACTTGGCATTTGTATGGAAATTCATGTCTTTTAAATGGCTTTTATCCAATCATTAACATTTACCCAACCCATCTACTACTAGGCGCCAAGAACTGTGCAAGACTCAGGGATTCGGGTGCCTGGGTGGCTCAGTGGGTTACAGCCTCTGCCTTCGGCTCAGGTCATGATCTCAGCGTCCTGGGATCGAGGCCCACATCGGGCTCTCTGCTCAGCGGAAAGCCTGCCTCCTCCTCTCTCTCTGCCTGCCTCTCTGCCTACTTGTGACCTCTCTCTTTCTGTCAAAAAAAAAAAAAAAAAGACTCAGGGATTCAACTGTGGAACAAGAAAAACATGACTACAGGGTAGACAGGGTTAAAAAACAGAGTATAAAAGAAACAGGTGGCCTGTTTTCAAGTCCAAGTTTTGCTCCTTCTACTTGAGCTAGTGACTTATCTTTCCATGCCTCCATTCTTTCATCTATAAAATAGTAGCAATAATAATAATAATTATGACCTTGGAGGGTTGCTGTGATGATTAAATAAGTCCATGCATGTAAAGTACCAACATTATCAGAAAGGTATCTCTACATAGTAGCCTGAGTTTATTTTGGCTTTTATTGTTGTAGTTCTTGCTCTCACAAGGCTACCATAGTCTTCAAACTGTAGCTGCTTTCCAAACTTTGTATTTGCCACAGATTATACCCAGCCACGAATTCAGAGACAAAGGTACAGCCATTTAAGGATGTTTGAGGTTTCTCTGCTGAGAACATTTTATCACTGAATCCAATCAATTACTTCATATAGATTCAGATCAAGTCAGTCTTATAATTAGAGTAGAAGGTCACCTACATTGTGTATTCTCCCACTCACTAGGAAAATGTCCACCCTCGTCCTCTACACCGAGAGACTAGAGCACACAAACATAGACACATACACCTTTCCATTGTGTGGAAGTTGCGCCGTTAATGGAAATACCAAACAAGGCAACTGCATGCTTCACACTTGAACCTGAGGCCAATTTGGAGCAAGCACTGACCTTAAGCCTTCTTGTAGGAATGACTAGTTATCTGAATGCAGCTGTACTATCTGTGTAAGAAGGGATATAAAAAGCCTGATTTCTTTTAATCTGACAATTTTTTTTTTACCTTGATAGAAAATCTGGACAGGTACCTGAATGGCCAGATTCAACATGTAGATAATGTAGCTGCATGAACCCAGCCCCAGATAGCATCAGAACAACCATTCTTTTGACAAGTGAAAACAGCCAAGTCAAGACATTTCCAACCAGAGACTGTGGCTTCTCCCCCTGATGAAAATAACTGCTTCAATCTGGGCTGTGCCAACACAGCCTCAGACATAAAGGTGATGAAGGGCTGTTTTCAAAGCCCAAAGTCTTGCCTCAGGACCATTTAGAAAACACTGCTGGCTAGGGAGCCATCATACATATAAGTCAATGAAATATTACCCCTAATTGAGTGGGCCATTTGAGAATGCAACCAAGAGCATGTCCAAGGAGTCAGCACTCCCCTTTACAACTCCCCAAGCCCCTCCTGGGTTAGTATCCATTTAAAGAGAGAGGAAAAAAAAGACCACTTTCATCACTTAAGTGTAAATGAATCAAAGTATGATATGGATAGGGGAGCAATCAGGTTCCCCTGATGACTGATCTATTAAAGGAAATGAAGGGTGATTCATTCCGGATGTGGTACTCCTGAAACACACTGCCGGGTCATTGATTCTAGACTCCCCAAACTTCCACAAATACAGACGGATATTTAGGAGTTCAGTTGGCATGAAGGACATAGGAAGAATCAGTGCCCTTAAAAATGAAAATGCTTTGGATGCATCACATTTGGTCACCAGGGGCAATCTAACTTAGTCTCTAAGTCACTCTTGAAAATTCCATTAAAAGTCTCCTGGAGAAACTAATCCCAAAGCCAGTTTTGAAGAGCCAGAAATCTCCCAGTACTAAAGAGACACATCAAAGTCAGCAGTAGCACACAGATCCATTTCCTTTGGTCCAAACAGGGTTTGTTGTTTTCATTTAATTTATTGTCAACATATAAAAATCAGAATATTTGAGTGGGATTTTACATCTCTTAAAGATCATCTGACCCTCTATTTTCATATGGTCAGCATCAGCAGAAGTTGAGTAGTGGCTACATCTTCATACAGTCCCCATGGTCTCTATCTGGCCTCCGTGATCAACTGTTGGCCTCTGTAAGCAATGACTTCGCAACTGCTACCATGAAGTGCCTGCACAGACAGAAACCAATTCTATTCTCCTGGTACTGACAAAGAATCTGTGTTAAGGACTGAATATGGGCAAAGTCAGAACTGTCTCCAACTGGCTTGACGTGAAACCCCACCCAACAGATGCCTCTTGCTGAGTGGGGACAAACTGGCTGATTTAGATCCTTTCTCATGAAAGGTATGATATATCTGTGCGGCCGCTTGAGCGAGTTGTCAGTTTGCCATAAGGTCTGCCATATATCCCAGTTTTGAAGACATCAGAATTCAGAGTCCACTAAGGGTGACTAAAATTTGCAATAATTCCTATTTCTGGAGATAGGCAAAGCTTGTCTCTTTTTAGAAGTTTTAGAGACAAAAATATGTGCCTTCTGCCTATCTCAAAGCTCTGATCTCTCTACACTTGTATCACCATGGTGTAATACTGCTTCAAGAGGAAGCATAGCAGACTGGGGATGAGCAGGGCCTCTAAAATTTAAATGCCTGTGTTTGAGTCCCCGTTCTAGCCTTTGGTACATGATTTTAGGCAGTCTCTTTACCTCCCTGAGCCACTGTCTCCTCTTGTAAAAAATGAGATTGAAAACAGTACCCACATCCTGGGCACCTGGGTGGCTCAGCTGGTTAAGTGTCTACCTTTGGCTCAGGTCCTGATCCCAGGGTCTGAGGATGAAGCTCTGCATGGGGCTCCTTGCTCAGAGGGGAGTCTGCTTCTCCCTCCTGTTGTGCCCCTCCCCACTGCTCGTGCTCACTCTTGCTCTCCCTCTCTCTCAAATAAATAAAATCTTTAAAAAGTAATAAAAATAAAAAATGAGAATAGTATCCACATCCAAAAAAAAAAAAAGAAAGAAAAAGAAAAAGAAAAAAATAGTACCCTCATCATAGGACTGTTGCAATAATTAAATAAAGCAACACACGTTGGGGTGCCTGGGTGGCATAGTTGGTTATGCACCCGACACTTGGTTTCAGCTCAGGTTGTGATCTCAGGGTCATGAGACTGAGCCCCACTTTAGACTCCACACTCTGCGTGCAATCTACTTAAGGCTCTCGTTCCCTCTCCCCCTGCCACCCACCCCACCTCACATCCCACTCTCTCCCATTCTCAAATAAATAAATAAATATTTTTTTTTAGATTTTTTATTTACTTATTTGACAGAGAGAGAGAGGTCATAAGTAGGCAGAGAGGCAGGCAGAGAGAGAGGAGGAAGCAGGCTCCCCACCGAGCAGAGAGCCCAATGTGGGGCTCGATCCCAGGACCCTGAGATCATGAAGGACCCTGAACCCAGGACCCTGAACCGAAGGCACAGGCTTAACCCATTGTGCCACCAAGACGTCCCAAAATAAATCTTTTTAAAAAAGAAAAAAGGAAAGCATGTGAAACACTTTGCACAGCACTTGCCTAGATAACATGTATTCCATAAATATTAGGTTAAAAAAAAGTTACATCTACAACGTGAAACTTTTCACCTATAACTTGTTTAAACCTTTCAACTTTAGCCTTCCTGTTTCTCCCATGGACTACCCAAATATAAATTGTACAACCCCATACTTTATACTTTGTCTCTAGAACTCCTCTCTTGTTTAAATACTCTTTTTTTCTCTGTATTTAATATACTCTAATCCATATAATAAGGCTTAATCCAAGTACCACTTTTCCAACAAAGCCTTCCGTGAGGACCCCAACTACAGCATGAACTCCCACTCTTCTGTAATCCAAACTGTGAACCAGTAGATATTTCAAAACTGCCCAGAACATTGCAATGAAAACAGTATTGTTGCACACTAACATAACAACCTAAATGTAGCAAAAAGATAGAATGATGTACAGCTTTTCATCTTGCAGTCATGGTCATGTGGATCTATATGATTTGGTGAACGTTTCACAGTCACCCAAAGGCTTAGAGGCATTTCACCTCAAAATTCCCTGCAGTAAATTCTTTATATTAACAGTTAATGTCTGCTTCCTAGTCATTGTAGCTACTGAATTTGATATGATAAAACTAAATATTAAAATACAAAGTGTTTATCATTGATGGGGGATAAAAACTTTGAAAGTACAGCCAATGGGACTTGTTGCTCGATTTCAAGAAAGGAGATGTGAAGAAAGGAGCCACCAAGAATGACGCCTAGATTTATTTATTTATTTATTTATTTATTTTTAAAGATTTTACTTATTTATTTGACACAGAGAGAGAGAGATTACAAGTAGGCAGAGAGAGAGGAGGAAGCAGGCTCCCTGCTGAGCAGAGGGCCCAATGCGGGCCTCGATCCCAGGACGCTGAGATCATGACCCGAGCCGAAAGCAGAGGCTTTAACCCACTGAGCCACCCAGGCGCCCGAATGACTCCTAGATTTAGAGATTAAACAAGTGAGTGAATGAATGGCAGTGCTCTCTCCTGAGACAGGAGACACTGAGGAAAATATGAGAATTTTCTTGACAATAGCCAAGATATGGAAGCAATGTAAGTGCCCATCAACAGATGAATGGGTAAAGATGCAATGCACACGCGTGTGCACGCGCGCGCGCGCACACACACACACAGAGGAATATTAACAACCATAAAAAAAATGAGATTGTGCCATTTCCAACAACATGGATGAACCTAGCGGGTATTGTGCTAAGTGAAATAAGTAGGACAGAGAAAGAAAAATGCCATATGATTTCATTTATATGTGGAATCTAAAAAACAAAACAAATGAACAAACAACAACAACAATAAACCAGACTCTTAAATACAGAGAACAAAGAGGTGGTTGCCGGAGGGGAGGGGCGCGGTAGGGAAATGGGTAAATGTATAATGGGGATTAAGAAGTACAAAATTCTATTTATAAAATAAGTAAGTCATGGAGATGAAAAATACAGCATAAAGAATACAGTTAATAGCACTGTAGAAAAAAACTAAAGGTCAAAAACAAGTTTTAAGTTGTAGTTCTGACTTGGCCAGTTATTACCTGCCTGACCTTGGTCAAGTTACTTGCCTTCTCTAAACCTCAGTTTCTTCATTCATAAAATGGTATAATAACAGCATCTGCCTCATAGGGTTTTTATGAGGATGAACTAAACTGATGTACATAAAATCATAATGTCAGATATACAGTAAGGACTTAATAAATGATAGCTATTAGTATGATTTGTTGTCTTTTATCTCTGGTAGTTCAGGTATGAATCGAGAGGCCAAAGAATCTTAACAACTGAGAACAACTGTGAGAGAAATTCCAAGCAGAGAAAAGATCATGATCAAAGCCATCAAGGAAGGGACCACCGATCATATTTGAGGAAGAGTATAACACAAAATAATAACAAAACTTCATTTTGGGGCTCAGACTACAGAGTCAAAAGGAAATTCAAATTCGCACAGATATGGGGCTTAATTTTTTTTAAATGTTAGTCTCGTATATCTGGGGACTCTGTGATTCATAAAGCACAGTCATGAGCACTTGATTCCCCAACCCTGCAAGATAAGCCAGGCAATTACTGTTATTATTATGCCCATTTTAGAGATAAACAAATGAGGCTAAGAGAGATTAGGGCCATGAAATCTATTATGTCCCAGGGCCAGGACTAAAGCTCAGGTCTTCAGTATTTTCCATTTAAGTGTCTGATTACTTAGAAGAACCTAAATACAGCTTCTGTAGCATTTGATGATTTTATGATGTGTTTTGGGATTTATGGATGTTATTTTGCTGGTACCTCTCCACCTCATAATCCACAATAGCAGTGTCTGCCTTTTGTCTATGAAACATATAAAAGTACCCAGAGGTTGTTAAGTGATGGGTGCATCCAATAAATACATAAATCATAAAAATACAAAGAGCATATGATGGCTGGTTTCCTTTCTGACAAATATGTTTCCTTCCTGACAAGAGATGCTGCCCTGTGGTTCTTCATGTGGGGAAATAAATGTCATAAGTTATCAGCCATTTAGTATTATGTCGTGTATGCACCTAGAGTCCTGTGGGGATTTAAATTTCAAATTGAGGCATATCATTTATGAGGGCTGGTCTAACCCTGTATATAGGCAAAGTCAGTGGATCATTTTAAGGGAGTATTTGAGAGCCCTCAGAAGTGTTTCTTCTGTCCCCCAAATTATTTCTCTGTTTTGCCAGTCTCTAAAATTTCCACCATTATGCAGTTCTTTGGGTTAAGTTATTAAAGTTTCTTCCTTCATTATTCCAGAAATATCTGTTGAGCTATGACAGATTAGCTATGACACTGTACTCGGTGTTGAAGATGCAGCTATAAGCAAAATAAATAAAGACCTTACTACCACAGAACTTTCATTCCATTGAGGGATGTAAGGGTAGACAGATGGCAAGGTTGAGAAATGAAATAAACAAAAATAACATAATACTATTAAAACACTTTCGTTCAACCAATATCAATGAAGAGCCTATTATGTGCAAAGTCAGCATAGGTCTTAAGAGACTTTACCCAGGAAGTCATTTAGAATAATTTAATTTGTCAGATTAGCCAACTAATATCTTAAAACTCGAAAGAAATCCACATAGTGCCAAGCTCTATATAGTTTCTTGTCTCTCTGTGTCTCCCTTCTCTGCCCCTGAAATCATCTGGTTTAGCTCCATCTCTAGGACCAGTCCTCACCATATATGAACAGGAAGGACCCAAGCAAGGCCAGTCACCAACTCTTTGGAATTCCTTCTCCCAAATTATCCTAACAACTGAGTTTCCTCATTTGCTCAGAAGATCCTGAGTATCTATTATGTATATTAGATGTTAGAGATACAAAGATGAATAAGGTAAACCCTGCTCTAAACACCTCACAAACTCTAGCAAGAAGAGGGACAAGTGAAAAAAACAAATGAATTGTAGCTCAGATGCTGAAGCCTTATTACTACTTATAGACTTCCCTGCTATTTCTTCTAGATAAATTCACCATCTAGAATTCCCATACTGTAGAGCAGTATGCCTAATAGAACTTTCTGCAATGATATAAATATTCTATATGCATACTGTCCAATATGACAGCCCCTTGCCACATGTCGAGTTGAAATATGGCTAGTACAACAAAAGAACTGAATTTTTTGTCTTATTTTTTTAATTAACTTTTTTTTAAAAGATTTTATTTATTTATTTGACAGAGAGAGATTACAAGTAGGCAGAGAGAGAGGAGGAAGCAGGCTCCCTGCTGAGCAGAGAGCCCAATGCCGGCCTTGATCCCAGGACCCTGAGATCATGACCTGAGCTGAAGGCAGAGGCTTTAACCCACTGAGCCACCCAGGCACCCAAATTAACTTTTTTTAATTAATTTTTTTTAATTAACTTAAAATTTTATGTCTAGTAACCACATGTGGCTAGTGGCGACCATATTGGACCATATTGGAATTAGGAATATTTCCAGGGGAGGCAAATCTTGATAAGAGATCTTAGATCCAGGGTATATGAGGTTACAGGGTTCTTATGTTAGACTCTCCAAAGTGTTGCCATTGTCCTGGAAGTTTACCTGGACTTTCTTAATTGGAGGGCTTTTTCCTTCTCCATGTGGTGATTCAGGACTCAGGTACCTTCCTCTTGTAGCTCCACAAGCATCCCCCCAACTTTGGAGGCCTCTGTATTTAGGCAGTACACGGAAAGAAAGAAAACAGAAATGTCACACTGACTTCTTAGAAAACCCAAGAAAAGTTTCCTCCACATTCCATTGGATACGTTGGGTGCTGAAAAATTCAGTCCCTGACTAAGCAACTGCTTCGCAGTGATAACTACATACTACAGAAAGAGGATAATAAATTTCTGATGGACAGGTATCCATCTTTGCCACAACAACCAGCTCTCTGTTGGAATTCTGAAGTTGAGCTGAGAAAAGCACCTAATACGTAGCCCCAAGTAAAAGCTACTGTTCTGTCAGTGAAAATAGGAATAGCGTTAATCAAAGTGTCACTGAACTCAATTCACCAAATAGGAAATCAGAGGGTAAGTTCGTGGCAAACTCCTAAGTACAGAATGTCCTTCATAGCCAAGGAGAAAATGTCTCCTTACCTGTGGATGAAAGAAATCTGCCCTGTTTGCACTATTTCCTTTTCATACATTCATTATATGGCCCTCTAACCATCCCCATTTCTCAGCACGTTTGCTAAAAGTCTGAGCTGTAACTCTTTCCCCATCCCCTTTCCACCCTCCATGATCAGCTTCAAAGTGTGCCCAACCATTTGACAACCTGAGTCCAGTCTAAAGGGAGAATTTAGGAAGTGTGAAACAGGAGGTTCCTTTCATCTCTGCGGCCATGAAATGCTATAGTTGTATGTGTCAGAACAGGAGGAAGAATTTGAATATTTGTGATTTATGGCTTTTATTTCTGGTTTGGCAGCTTTAGCTTCAAATTCAGGTTTCCTCGATGGTGAGACCACACAGAATGCATTGCTCTGTTGTCAGGATCATGAATTATGGTTGTATTGATGACACTGGAACAGTGTTATATGAATATCTTTCCATGAATAAATACAATGTAAGGCCCATATTTCTTGTTGTTCATTAGAATGGCCTGAATCACTAAAGCAAGAACATTCCTATGCCGGATAATTCTTTCCTTGGAATTCCATTGTTCCTTTACTGTAAGAACAATTAGATTATCAAGAACTATGGTCACTGCTGCAATCATGTTAGCACTAAAAAATAGGTATAAATTCACATCAAATCTACACTATGGAAAATGATCAATGATTCCATTGCCATTACTCCATAAATAACAAAATCTACCTCCTCAGGTTCTTGGGAGGTCTAAATGAAATATTGTATAAAAAATGTTTCATACTTTGCTAACATACAGCAAGTACTTAATAAATATTAGTTTTAATTATTATAATGTGGCTATAGTGAATATCCATTAAGCACTTGGATACTAACAATCCATTTTTCTTTTAAGAAACATTTCTATACCAATATTAACCTATGTGGTTCGCAGTGGAAAGCTGTCACCATCACCAGTCTCCAAGTGTGACCCATAATCTAAGCCTGAGCAATAACCACACAGTGCCTGACAAATTCAGGGATGAGTAGGGTCACTCAAGCCAGGACATAAATGCATTCCCTGGAGATTTGCTGGAACAAATGGTAAAAAAGTGGTCTTGGATTTTTGTAGTCTTCCTAGCTGGTAGAACACAAGCTTAGAATAGCCAGGGACACACACACCAACCCCCACCCCCACTCCCCGCCGCCACCCCCGACCTATGGAGAGGGTATAAATGAAAATAAAGTCAACAGAAAGGAAGGAAGAACTGAGACAGAGAAAAACAAGTCATGATAATATTTAGAACGCTGGGCCTAAAAAATCCTCTACTCAAATCCCTTATGCACCCCACCCCCCAAAATTTTCCCTTTTCCTATAGAGCCTATTTGAGTGGGATTCTGTCATTTGCAACATAAAGAGGTAAAAACAAGAGCAATTAGGAGAATGTGATGACCACTGCACATCCTTTATCAGTGAGAGAATATAAATAATGATTAAATCATAAAGTATGTTATTTTGAAGCTTACAAAGGACTTTATTTTTAAAGACTTTATTTATTTGTCAGAGAAAGAGAGTGAGCACAAGCAAGGGTGCAGCAGGCAGAGGGAGAAGCAGGCTCCCCCAGTGAGCAAGGAGTCCAATGTGGGACTCGATCCCAGGACCCTGGGATCATGACCTGAGCCGAAGTCAGACACTTTATCAACTGAGCCACCCAGGCGCCCCTTCAAAGGACTTTCATATGTTATCACCTATATTGGTTATCAACACAAGCTGTTACAACAGATAAACCCTAAAGCTTAGCACAACAAAGGTTTACTTCCCATTCACATCAGAGTCCATGGGACTTAGGTGACCCTTCTCCACCTTGCTGCCACAATTCTAGAACACATGGTTCCCATGTCAGGGAAGGAAAGGTTTGGAGAACCACACATGACAATGTAAAGGCCAAGTCCTGGAAATCATGTACATCACTTCTGCCCACATTCTATTAGCCAGAGTTAGTTACATGGCACTAACTTAGCTGCAAAGGAGGTTTGGAAATGTAATCTTCCTTCATGCTCGTGAAAAGGAAAAAGGGCTGTGAGTAAGATGTTATCTTTGCCACATCTCCTTTTATTTATTGTATTTAATCCCCTGCCAGACAGGCAGGAGCCCAAGGGTCTTGACCCAAGCTGGACTACTGGGTTCCAGGAGCCTATCTGGGGTTCAGGGTCAGAAACTTACTACAGAATGTGAAACTGAGGTGAGTATCCTGACAGGCAACATCCCAAGGTGAAACTGAAACTAGCTCACCAACCTAAAAAAATCAGAGAGGATGAGAGAAATCAAGTAGAAGTTCATAAGATGGATCCAGAGAAAACAGATCCTGGTGAGAAGAGACAAAGCGGAAGTCAGGGAGCAGAGCCTGTAGGAATGTCTCAGCTATGAAAAAAGAGCTATAGACCCTTTTTGTAGAGTGCTAATGCAGAGGGACAAGGATACTCATAATATCCCTTTGACATAGGCAAGGTAAATATAATAACCCTGTTTCACAGGTAAGGCTCAGAGTGGTGAGATGACCAGCCCAAGGTCACACAGCTAGTAAGAAAGAGAAATAAGATTGAACCTAAGCCTTCTGACATTCAATTCATGGTTTGTGAGTTAGGCTACTAAGCCTACTCAGCCCTCTTCATTCTCTCTGCCCTCAGCAAATCCATGTGCTTGTGATAAGCAAGAAAGAAGACATCTAATCCAAGATACTGAAGTTTCTACTAGGTAGGAAATGCATTCAGAGTCTGCAACTGTGTTCCCTCTCTGAAATAGTGTTTGAATCTTCACTGACCCCAAGTCCTGAGGGCTAAATTGGGTATGTTACTCCTGTGTCCTCACTTCCCTTGTACTTCCCGTTTTAGTACATGTCACCATGTGCTTTAATGGCTCATTCACCTGTCTGAATTCTCAATTTGAATGTGAATTCTATGAGGACGGAGACTCTGCTGGTCTAAAAAACACTGATGTCCCCAAGACGTAGCACAGGGCCTGGTACACAGTAGAGGCTCAATAAATATTTATCAAGTTAATTTATCAAATTAATTTTTATCAAATGGATGAAGAAATATCACTTCTCACACTGTACTAGAATCTCTAGCTATACTAGAATTATTTAACTCTATCCCTAGATTTTAATCTCCATGGAGGGCAAGCACTCTAACTACCAGAATCTCTGCGTATCATTCCCATTGCCCAGTCTCTAGCATATATTAAATACATAATAGAGGAAAAATAATACAAAATAGAGAAAAAAATACAGCAATTTTTGTAGCAATTCTATACCTAGATTTTATACCTAGAGTAACCTTTTTGAAAATCAAGCCTACTCATTCCACCTTACTTCTTTAAACTCTTTACTGGCTGCTCATTACTTATAGTGTCCAGAAAAAACTTCTTAAAATTAACTACAGAGCCCTGCCTGGAGTACTGAACAGGACAGCCCCCTATTTGGGAGTCACAAACCCTTGAGATGCTGATGAAAGTTATGACCCTCTCTTCCAGGGGAAAAAAAAAAAAAAGGCATATGTTTATGAGGATATACTTCTGCCTGCTGTTTTACAAGTTTGATAGAGCCCCTGATGTCTAATCCTGGGCCCTCCTGGGACCCATAACCCTGGGTTGAAGGCTTCTCAGTGGCTCACCTAATCTGTTCTCAGAGTGAGAGGGAGGTCAGATCTGCTAAGGACCTCTCTGCAGCTCCTCAAATACAAGGAAGCCTACCCCTGCTTGAATGCTAGCTCTCTGTTAGTTAGCAATTCAGAGTGATTTTTCAGAGTAATCCCTCAGTCTCCCATGATACTTGTCTGACAACTCCTTAATCTTGGCAAGAGCTGCATTAAACCAACCTGTCATCATTGCTGCACAGAGCAGCAGCTCTGAGACACACACGCTCACTTAGAAGCAAACCCCTTCAACCCGTTAGAAGAAATTAGAATTTGGGGAGCCTATTGCTCCATAACTGGCACTCAAGAGCAGTCAGACAGGGCATGCCAAGAGGCACTGGGCCAAATTCAAGCTTAAGGTGAGCTGCTTCCATCCTAGGCTCTGTCAGGAGTTGTCCAAAGGAATGTTTAAACAATCACTACTCTCAAAACCGAAGTCCATGCCCCACTGGATTAAAACAAAGGAATGGAACCATGATATGAAAAGGTGTCAGGGGAAATTTGCTGAGAATGGAATTTATTTTGACAAATTGAAAGAGCCCTATGGTTACTTTGGTTCTGGAGAAACTGTTTCATCGGTTATTTTTGTGACCTGTGAAATTTTAGTCCTTTTTAAAAGAAAAAGTGGCACTATGTCCAGCTGACACCCCCAATATATTTTGGAAACTTAAAGAGAAACAACAAAAATACATGTATTTGGCATGGATTGTCAAATCCCTTTCCTGGATTAACCCTTTTACAAAATCCATAGTTTTATCAGGTAATTTTGATAATTGTTTTGACTACTATTTTTTATTTTATTATGATTTTTTAACCATCAGGATTTTTTCTTCAATTGAAGTATAGTTGACATACAATATCATATTAGTTTCAGGTATATGACATAGTGATTGGACATTAATAAACATCACAAAATGCTCACCACAATAAGTGTAGCTACCATCTGTCACCATACAAAGTTATTACAATATTATAGATTATATTTCCTGTTATACTTTACATCCCCATGACTTATTTATTTTATAACTGTAAGTTTGTACCTCTTAAATTCCCTTCAACTATTTTGCCCAAAAATGGTATCCTTTATCATGCCCAAGCACTTTCAAATCCTTTTTTCATATGTTTACTGATAATCAATTGTGATACATGGATTGCATATTGGCCCCAATTTTTCACCTCTCCCACCTTGGTCCAGGTGACCTATCCTACTCCTTGACTTTGGGCTTGGCCCAGTGATGTTTTGGCCAGTGGGATATTAGCAGATGCGAAACAACCAGAGGCTTGAAAAAGCATTTGTGCATTTCTACTTGCATGCTGGTATCTCTAACATTACTATAAGAATATGCCCGGGCTGTCCTTCTGCAAGAAGAGAGATATGTGGACTAAGTGATATGTGGACTAAGAGATATGTGGACTAAGTTGCCCCAGGTAACCTAGACAGAAACCAGCTGACCCTCAAACCCATGAGCGAACCCACACAAGATCAGCAGACCTATCTAGATAGAATCCACTGGATTCTTTTTTTTTAAATTGAAGTATAGTTGACACGCATTTTTACCTTAGTTTTAGATGTACAACATAGTGAGTCAACAAGCTTACACTTAGGCTGTGCTCACCACAAGTTTAGCAACCATCTGTCCCCATACAATGCTATTACAGTACTCACTGACTATATGCCCCATGCTGTGCCTTTTACTCTCATGGCTTATTCACTCCATAACTGAAAGCCTTTATCTTCTACTCCTTTCCACCCACTCTCCTTCCCCCTCGCCTTGGCAACCATCAGAGTGTTCTCTGTATTTATGGGTCTGTTTCTTTATTTGCTTACTCATTTGTTTTGTTTTGTTAGGTTCCACATATAAGTGAAATCATATGGTATTTGTCTTTCTCTGACTTATTTCACTTTGCATAATGCCCTCTAGGTCCATCCATATTGTCAGAAGTGGCAAGATCTCATCTTTTTTTGTGGTTGAATAATATTCTATTGTATGTATAGGCCAGTTCTTTTTTATTTATTCATCTATTGATCAACTCAGGTTGTTTCCATATCTTGTTTATTTTAATTAATGTTGGAATAAACACAGGGGTTCATATATGTTTTCCAATTAGTATTTTCATTTTCTTTAGGCAAATACCCAATACTTGAATCACTGGATAATATGGTCTTTCTACTTTTAATTTTTTGAGGAGCCTCCATACTGTTTTCCTCAGTGGCTATACCAATTTACATTCCTGACCAACAGTGTACAAGGGTTCCTTTTTCTCCACATTCTCATCAACAGTCGTTATTTCTTATCTTTTTTTAAAAAAGATTTTTTTTATTTATTTATTTAGAGAGAGAGCATGTGCAAGCCGTGGGGAGCAGCAAAGGGAGAGGGAGAAAGAATCTCAAGCAGACACTACGCTAAGTATGGAACCAGACACAGGTCTCCACCTCACAATCCTGAGATCATGACCTGAGCCAAAATCAAAGCCAGATGCTTAACCAGCTGAGCCACCCTGGCTCCCCTATTTCTTACCTTTTTATTTCTAACCATTTTAGCAGGTGTAAGATGAAATCTCATTGTAGTTTTGATTTTCATTTCCCTGATAATTAGTGATATCAAGCATCTCTTCACGTGTCTGTTTGCCATCTGTAGTTTTTCTTTAGAAAAATGTCTATTCGGCTCCTATACCCACTTTTTAATCAGATTTTTCTGATGTTGAGTTGTATAAGTTCTTTACATACTTTGGATATTAACCTATTGGATATAACATATGCAAATACCTTCTCCTATTCAATGGGTTGCCTTTTCATTTTGTTGATGATTTCCTTCAATGTGCAAAAGATCTTTATTTTGGTGTAGTCCTAGAATAAATATCGTTAAAATGTGCATACTACCCATAACAATCTATAGATTCAATGCCATCTTTACCAAAGTATCAGTAGCTCTTGGGTTTTTTTCCCAGAAAAATAGAGCAAATAATACTAAAATCTGTATGGAACCACAAAAGACCCTGAATAGCCAAACAATCTTAAAAAAGAAGAACAAAGTTGGAGACATCACAATTCTAGATTTCAAGATATACTACAAAGCTGTAGTAATCAAAATACTATAGCATCAGCACAAAAATAAAAACAAATCAATGATACAGAATAAGGAGTCCAGAAATAAACCCACGTTATATGGTCAATTAACTTATGACAAAGGAGGCAAGAATATACAATGGGGAAAGGACAGTGTCTTTAACAGGTGGTGCTGGGAACACCGGACAGCCAGGTGTGAAAGAATGAGACTGGATTGTACATAAGAATAAACTCAAAATGGATTAAAGACCTAAATGTGAGACCTGAAACCATAAAACTTCTAGAAGAAAACATAGGCAATGATTTCTTTGACATCAGCCATGGCAACATTTTTCTAGGTGTATCTCCTAAGGCAAGAGAAACAAAAGCAAAAAATAAGCTATTGGGACTATGACAACTGACTCTTGACATACAAGCAATAAAGTCACATTTTATTGCTTATTATGACAAACCCTTAAAGTTTTGTGAGTGGTTATTACATGGCATTTTGGCAATGGATAGCTGATACACCAACTATGTGTCCAGGCACTGTTCTAAAATACAGTATACAGCAATAAACAAAATGGGCAAGGCCCTTCCTCTGCATTCCAGATTGCAGAACCAAATTCAAAATGTATAATAATTTTATAAAGCGAGTTATATTCCCATTCGCACACAAGCAAAGTGAGGCACAGAATGGTTGCTGACCCAAGGCATTATAGCCAGGAAATGGAGCCAGGCTCCCATCCTAGGCTACATGATGTGGTAGGTAAGTCACTCCATTCAGCCATGATTTCTGCATCTAAAAGATAGGAATAATAATGTAATGCATACCCCAAGATTTACTGTGAGCATTAAAGGAGACCATGCATGTCAAAGCACTTAGAACAGGGCTATGAACATGGGAAATTCAGGAGGTTTTGCTGTGGATGATACCATTTCTGTTACCATTATTATCATAGCTGTTGTTGTGATGCTGTCTGAACTCAGAGCCTGACTATGTAACTCGTTCTTTATTATTTTATTGCCTCTGGTCTAGTTTCTTGCCCTTTCTACCTGATCAATGTGTAGATAGAACTGATTGATAAGCCTGGTAAATGTCACCACTTCTTTTCAGAGGGAAATAATCAACTTTAAAAACCTTTATTCCTGTGACCCTACAGGAGGCAATAGGCCATTTCTGACAGGTGCACTAATGAGGGCTTATTATACACTTAAGCTAAAAGTAGACAGATCTAAAGGGAAAAAAATCAGCTACATAAATTTCAGGACCCACTGCAAAATAAAAATACAGGGCCCCTTGTTCAAATATTATTAAGAATTTATATCAGAGGTATGGTTACATCAGAATATTGAACCAAGCATGGGGCCATTCTAAATTAGTATCTTCTTGATGGAATTGTACTGAAGAACAAATGAAATGAGTGTATCTAGTCCTTAAAGAAATGCCTGGAAAAGAACAAATACTCAATAGGAGTGGTATAAGTTTTCACTGTTATCATTACATGTTTGTCAAAGTAATGAAGGGAATCCCAGCCAATGTATAAGCCCTTTTCAAAACTCTTAGGCAGTCATTTTCTCCCGTGGTTTTTGAAAACAGCTCTAAGAAGTAGGCAGACTGGAGCCTTCTCTGTCCCATGGTTAAAGAAATAGAAGTTCAGAAAGTGTTTGGGGATTTCCAAAAGCTACACAGGAAGAAGGATGAAGTCAGCCATCTGGGATGCCCCAGACCTGCAGTCTTCCCACCAAGTCCTCCTGGCTCCAGCTTTATCTGGCCCTGACAGAATTGCCACGCAGACAGCATTTATTTATTTGGTATAGTCAGGACCCCAAGATCAGGCTGAGAATACAGATTTACTTTGCACAGAGACCCACACCAGAGGCTCCTGATTTGTTCCCTCAACCACCCCCACCAACCCCAACTCATACTATAATGTAACTGTGTCTTCTGAGCAAACCATAGGGTATCAAAGAAGAGAGGGATTCGGAGAATTGTTCAGTAGATGATCAGCACACAGGCCCTGGAGCCAGATGAGGAATTTGTATCCTGGTCTGCTACTTAACAGCCTGGGCAAGCGCTTAACCCAGATTATCTCAATATTGACATTTTGGGCTGGATAAATCTTTGTTGTGGGAAGGTGCCCTCTGCATTGCAGGATGTTTACAACCACCCTAGCTTCTACTTGTTAGGTGCCAATAGCATATCTGCCCGCCCTCCTTACCCTGGCTGTGTCTTCAGAAGGGCCAGTGTTCCTTTTGTTGGGGGGAGAGGGAGCAGGGAAATCACTCCCAGTTGAGAACCACTGACTTAACATCTCCAAGCTTCAATGCCTTCAATATAATCTAGAGGCAATAATGATAAAAATACCAGCTTCGGGCGCCTGGGTGGCTCAGTGGGTTAAAGCCTCTGCTTTCGGCCCAGGTCATGATCTCAGGGTCCTGGGATCGAGGCTCACATCGGGCTCTCTGCTTGGCAGGGAGCCTGC
>LNAC01000082.1:4011537-4031814 GCA_002007465.1 Ailurus styani | reverse complement strand
CCCCCGCTTGAAAAAAAAAAAAAAAAAAAAAAAAAAAAAAATACCAGCTTCATCAGGTTCCGAGGATTGAATGAAATGATCATGTACTGACATGGCATAGGGCCTGGCACACAGTTAGATGGTCAATAAATATGATATGCTACTATTATTGCAGTATTGGCCAAGGAATAGGAATCTCTGCAAGAACTCCATAAGCTTGCTGAATTTAAAGCTGAAAATTCATTTCAGCAAATATGTAAATACCAAGGTATTTTCCCAGGTACTGGGAATTAAAGTTTGAATAAGATTTAGTCCCTGCCCTCAAGGAGCTATACCTAGCAGGAAGCTCACAGCCCAGACCCAGTTCAAATCCTAGCTCTGTAACTTACATATGTGACTTAGGACCAGTTTGCAGCACTTTGTGGAGTCTCGGTTGCCTTATCTGTAAAACAGAGGTAATAATAAAAATCCCTAAAGGACTTTAGCTCTCAACCAGTCAGCTACGCTGTCTCCCAACAACACCCCTGCTCCCTGATTGTCAGATTCCTTTCTCCTCACCACGCAGCCTGCAGCTCAGAGCGTAAGTCCATAGCACTCCCCAAGGGAAGATGCTCCTTCCTTCCACGAACATTTACAATCACCCAGGAGGTGACTAGGAGGCTGAGACATGGGGTCAGATGGCCTTGGACTCATGGCCTTGCCCAAGTCGCTTTACTTCCCTCATCCATCGGTTTACTTACCTACGTGATGGGGACAACAATGGTACCTACTTCATAGGGTCTCATGCGAATAAAATGAGATCGTTCATGTAAAACCCTGCAGAAAGCCCAGCATCTAGCAAGCACGCAATACCCTGTCGCCATGGCGATAAAGGTGTTGAGAGGGGGGAGGAGGACGCTGACCGGGAAGGGAAGGAGGAAGATGTGGCTCTCCACGGCCTGATCCAGTAGCCCTTTGAGAGCTGCCACAGGAGCCCCGAACTCAATTCCCTCCCAGACGGTGGGGGCATAACCTTCAAACCTTTCAACACCAAAACCTCCTGTCCACCCCAGCCCTTCCCGGGGCCAATTGTAGCGGCTTTTTCCCAGGCCCTGGCCACACCGATTCAAGTGGATTAAAATATGTATGTATATATTTATGTGGACAAGAAAGAGGAAAAGCGTAACTTCTAGTCATAGCCTAAATTTCCTGCCTCCAAAGCCCAGCTGGATAGCAGGAGTTCTAACAGAAAACAGCCGCACAATTAGCTGGAGTTCTGTGGCTGTCTGCAGCAGTCTGCTTACGCCGATGTCTCGATAGGTGGTCTCCCAGTTCATCAGTTCATAAATAAGTAATTTGAAATGTGTTCCTGAGGGAAATTTTCCTCCTGCTCTCCCCAACAGACTGTACTCATCAGTTTTCCCATTCTCCAGGTAGCTGCCGTCCTCATTTACAATGGCCAGAGGAACTACGCTGTTCTAATTCCTGCTTCATTACATTGTCTAATACGAGTTTTCACCAGCCTCACAACTCCGCGCTTCTTTATATTGATAAGAAAAGAAAAAACTGGGCGCCTGGGTGGCTCAGTGGGTTAAAGCCGCTGCCTTCGGCTCAGGTCATGATCCCAGGGTCCTGGGATCGAGGCCCGCATCGGGCTCTCTGCTCGGCAGGGAGCCTGCTTCCTCCTCTCTCCTCTCTCTCTGCTTGCCTCTCTGCCTACTTGTGATCTTTCTCTCTGTATCAAAGAAAAGAAAAAACTTTGCATATATTATTTATTGGCACTTTGGTGGTAGCTTGGCTACAGGTTTAAGTGGAATATTTTTACATACAAAGCAAGACGGGCAAGTTGAGCTCTGGACAGAGGTTTGGAAATGTTGTTGATAAGCTCTCAAGTGGCACAAACGCGTGCACCGGGCGGGCCCGCACACATAGGACACAGACTGCGCACCCCGTGCCCACCACACAGAGTGTCCAGTCCACACACGGCCAAACCATCACCCCTATTTTACTTCCTTTACCTTGTTTCCTGCCCATTGCCACACGTTTAGACTGGCAGATATTGTGTACCCATCTTGATGCATTGTTCCAACCCTCTATTTTTCCACTCGAGAAAATGCACAACCAGATCAAAAGCACCTGGTGACTTAGGAAAACCAGGGTCCCCCACTGGTGAAGCTAATGGAGTCACTAATTTGCCTGGCCAATAAAACCAATGATTTCTATACTAAAAGCCTTTGAGTGAAGCCTCCGGGGCTTGCTCCAGGGGTAATGAAGGGGGGCTAGTTTCCTCTTAGCCAATAACCTAATTATTTTTTTAAAGCACTAACTGTACCTTTCATTATAATAATGCATATAATTGATTTTACTGATTATGTCTTTTATGGCATCTATTAGTCACTGGGAACTATATTTACTTCTTTTTGTTGTTTTTATGATTGTTTAGCTTTGGGGGTCTCATAATAGGTAATTAATAAAATATGTTAATCTGAGAGTAATTTACCTAATGAGATCTCCAGGAATGCTTTTCTCTCCTGATAAAGGAATTCCTCAGAAGGCTTTTATGGAAGAAAGCTTTCCTGTGAAATCTTGGCACAATCTGGAACCGAAATTCAGATTTATTTTTGTTTTCCTAGCCTCTGGACAGCCAGAGAATTTCATCAAAAAATTTTAAAAATGAATGTCAGGGACTGTCCTGTTTCAGGACACTGTCCTCTTTTCCAGCCCAGTGGCAATCATCAACACCCCCTCCCCTAGGACAACCATCCAGTTAGCCACCAGCGACGTTGGCCCTCTAGCTACTTGGATGGCTCTTTAAGAAAGGGGTTATAGTTATAGTTTAGAAGGAGAGCTAGATTATTGCAGTCCGAGCAAAGCAAAACCAAAATGGCCAGGCAAAGAAATGAAAGAAAATAAAGGGGATAAACAGGGACAAGTTTTATTCTACAAGTGACATTTGGCATAGAATATACTAGCCCGTAGAAGAGAACGACAACATCTAGACTGGTCTCTCCGGTGCAGGAACAATTCACCTGTATCTGTAAGGGCTGCCAGTCTATTGAGTGGAAATAGCTCATTCTCTGGGATGCCTGTCAGACACAAATAACGATGTCTGCAGCACAGAATACTGCTTAAAACGGTCTGCCAGATGGATCTGGCTCATGTGCAGTCCTGCACCTTTGCCTTAGTGGCCTTGGTCACGTCATTTCTTCTCTCCATGCCATATTACCTTTCACCTTCAAATGGGGGGCAGTGGTACCTAGCCCATTGGATCTGTGAGAAATTAATGGAAACTTGCCTGTAATGAAGGAACAGAGAGCTTGGCGTTCACCAGGGTTTCTCAACTTCAGTATGACTGACATTTGGGGACAGCTAATTTTTTGTTGGGTGGGAGAAAATGTCTGTCATTGTGCTCTAGCAGCATCTCTGCTTCTAGCCACGAGGTGTCAATAGCACTCCTCCCCTCCCGGTTGTAATAACCAAAATTGTCTCCAAGTATTCCCAAACATCCTTTAGAAAGGGAGGGTAAATATGGTAGGCAAAACTACTACCCCTGAGAACCAGTGGCCTACATTAAAGACTCAACAAACACTAGCTTAGTATTAAGATAATCTTTTCTGGGGCGCCTGGGTGCCTCAATCCTTAGGTGTCTGCCTTTGGATCTGGTCATGATCCCAGGGTCTTGGGTTAGAGCCCTGCGTTGGGGTCTCTGCTCAGCAGGAAGCCTGCTTCTCCCTCTCCCACTCCCCCTGCTTATATTTCCTCTCTCGATGTCTTTCTCTCTGTCAAATAAATAAATAAAATCTTAAAAAAAAAAAAAAAAAAGGATAATCTTCTCCAAGAATCACCTAGCACGACAGATGAGAAAGCTACCTGGGGAAAAAAAATGTAGGGTGCCCTACAGTGAATTCCTCCCACTCTTGTTATGATCACTGGGAATATAACTCCAGACTTTGTTCTGGGTGAGTATCTCATGCTAATATGCAGAAACTTCTTTCCAGAGGAGGCTGAAGTCTCTAGAGCAAATAGGAATCAAGTAGGGGCTACACTGACTCCAGGTTATGGATTACAGACCAAGATGTGCAGGAACCCTCTTACCTCCTGCTCCTGGAGAGACAAACCAAACCAAAACCGAAGGCCACCGATACGAAGCAATGTGTGTATGTATGTGTGTGTCTATACAGATAGATACAGAGATAGAGGAAGAGATGTATAGATATATCACACACATAAGTTGTTAATATGTACACACAGAAAAACTACAGTTAACTCTTTGCTGATTGACAGAATATTTTAAGTTACTTGCCTCCACCCATAAAAAGCAAATTATGAAAATCTATAAAGCCTGAAACCAACCTGCCCAATCTTTGACTCCTATGGCACACAACTTTCTCTAAAAATTCAGGTCCTAAATGCTTTTCTAACTAAGACTATTTCAAGTTTAGATGGAAATTCATTTGGAGTGGTTCTATCTTTTACTTGGTGAGAAAAAAGTAACCTCCGTGCATTGAATACAGGCCATGTGAAAGGCTCTTTTACAAATGTCATCTCATTTAGCAAACTAGAGGCTGCCAATTTTGGCAATCATTAGGTTGCCTCACTCCATAGAAAGAGAAAACTGTGTGTGTATACATACATATTCACCCATATGCATTTAATACCCTAGAAAACCACATAAACACAAAAATAACAATTGCCCAAATGTGTGTTCACACAACTCTCTCATGCACTCATTCAAAACTAAGTACCTCATGGCACTCGAGATCCATACACAAGATTTCCCAATAAGCAAAAACAAAACAAAACAAAACAAAACTAACTAAAAACCCAAAAAAACATAAAAACAAAAAAACCCAAAAACAAACAAACAAAAAAACATGTACCTGAGACACACTGGTGAAACAGGAGCACCCAAAATAAAAATTTTTTTTTAAATTTTGCTATTTGGAATTTATCAGAGTAGTCATCATGGAAAAGAATCATTCTCTATTCTACTTCCTTATAATTTGATTGCAGTTTTGCCTGGTTTTTATTTTCATACACCTAAACTGGGAGGAGGGAAGGTCACCACAATTTTTTGAGTTATTCAGATCTTTAAAATCTTAACTGAGCTCTGAGACACAACCAAACATTCACATCCAAATTATGAAACATGGAAACCCACGCCTGTTGATCCAGGCACCTCTTAGCATGACACTCCGGATGGGCGGAGGGACTGTTTTGGCAGCCGGGGACCTGTATTTTAATCCTTGCCTTCTACTTCCTCCCCACTGATACCTCAGATCTCAGTTTCTCAATGTGGGGGGAGAAAAAAAACTAGATGATGGAATTGGAATGATTTTCAACATTCACTTTAGCTTTGACTGCCTGTGAATCCCACCTCTTGCCCAAGGTCACCCTCAGCTGGTGGCCACATAGACAGAACTGGAGGTAATTCCACCTCCTAGTTCAAGGCCTTTTACACAAAGTTGTACCCACACACAAACGCCCCCTTCTTTCTCTCTCTTCCCTCAGCTCCTCATTACTATGCATCTCCTCTCTCATCTCCTGTGCAGCCAATCCACGGCCCCCTCCCCACCCCCTACAGCTCACACAGCAGGTAGTGCAGGAAAAGATAGCAATGGGGAAAGACAGCCAGGCACATTGAAGGGGTTACTTTGCCCGGGGACCCCTTTATCTGAAGTTGTCCTCAAAAGCGGAAATGAGTTCATTTGCATTTTCCCACTGAAGCATGCAGAGTAGCTGAGGAGTGTTTCTCCTTACCAAGTATCGTCTTCTCTGGTTTGCCCTGAGGCCTTCTCTGGGGCTGGAGCGGCTCTGAAAACACCTGTATGCTGCCCATTTAAATACATGCTTCAGACAAATTTTTCGAGGGTTTCAAAAGGGAAAAACTAATGCTTTCCCTCCCCAGCATACATTATCCTTCCTGTGAATGCTGAAGGCAGAAATTAACCCTTTCCAGATTGCTTTATTTCTTGTCTGTCTATCCATGTAATGCCTGCATTCATGTTCATAGGCTGGAGTTCAGAGCGCTCTCCTATACTCACTCATTCATTCGATTGGTCAGTCAGTCAGTCAGTCAGCACGTATTTACTGAGAATCTGCTGTGTGCAAAAGCACTGTGTTGACTGCATTTAGCCTACAGAAACAATATTGATAAGGATCTTGCTCTGAAACTGCTCACAATTTAACCAAGGCGATAACATGCCTGGATGTACCCAAATATACCCAGATGTTACCTGGGGGGCTCACCCTAACTCAAAAGTGGTTCAGACAATATCATAACTTGTTGGAATCCACAGTTTGCCCTATGACTTCTGAAAATTCCTGACTTTCCATCTCTTCTGGGGCTTTTAAGCCTGCTATGATTGGGCACTAGTATCTCATGACTTTGATAACTCTGGAAGAACTGAGATGAGTGGAGGGGGTAATGTCACGCACACATGGTTTTCTGCCATCTTGGTGGCCCTTAACCTCATTCTCCGCTGGCTCTCAAAGTCTGGGCTCTCTAAAAGATGACCTGCCTCACCATGTACATTCCTCTGTGATGTGTAAGCCTACCCGGCTCCTCTCATAGCTAGCACATCCCACAGACCAGTCTTCCTTCCCTGGTATCCTGGGAATTGGGGGAATAAAGTTTTCTCCATCCCTTTATTCAAATAACTACAATATAAGTGGGGAATTGATGGGAGCCATAAGAGTATATATTAATGGCCCCGGGCAGGCAATTAATAAATACATTGAATGAACTTACTTGTTGAAGGAGAGGGTGGGAAAAGGACTATGGGTGTTAAGGGGAGGAAAAGACAGCTATCAAAAAGAATTCAAAGGAAGGCTTTTCTGCAAAAGCATGTAATGGCACGTGAGCAGGCAACATCTCTTGCTACCTCATCCATTCTGACCCTCATCTATATGTTTCTTCTCTTTTCTTCTTTTGGGCATCCACCCAGCTCTCATGAAATATTAGGAGATGAAGGGATCTTAAAGGTTTGAACACAGAACTCAGAAGTCAAAAAATCTTAAAGGATCCAAGGAAGAAAAAGTTGTGGAGCTCATCTACCCCAATTCATTTGGTTCGAAAAGGAGTAAGCAGACCTTTCCAAGGTCATGTGGCATGTTAATGGGCCGTAATGCACTCAACCCACTTTCTTCTGTGGCAGAGACATCCAGACATCTGATCTGTTTTACTTGGCTGGTAGGGTGTTTTCCCCCCTTACTTTGAAGAGTGATCAGCATTTTTAAACCATGAAACTTCACACAATAATCAAGAAAAAAAATCAATGATCTGCCAGCACTGGGCTCACATTCCTGCCCAACGGCAATGGCTGGTGTTGGATGGTGTGGTCCCCTGTTTGCATAGTCCCCTTCACTCCCAGTTGTCTAACATTCAGCTGGTTCACTCATCTCCATCACAGTCATAACTCCTATGTCTTTAAACTGGGGAACCCTGCCCTTCAGCGGGCTTCTTGCCCTGACCAAGAGAAAACCATTTAGCCTGAGTAGCCTCAAGCAGTACTATAAGTGATGTGATCCTAGACAAACACTTAAATTCAGTCATTTCTCTCACCCTTCCTCCCAATGAAAAACTAATAATAATAATAAATTGCAGGCAAACAAGCAAAGAAGAAAGCTTTTCCCATCATCTGGTACTTCCTGGAATTCCACTGTAGCTTGGGTTAAGTACTGTGGTCCTCTAACATCTTGGATTTGGAATAAAAGGAATGAAGAAAAAAAGTGGTACCTAGCACACACCTTCATCTATTTTAATATTCTGCCTGAGGGCAATTCTTGCCTAAGAAGGCTCAGGCCCTCTGCGTGTACATACACACACAATATACCGTACAACACACGGCCCCTTCTCTCATTTTCTCTCTCACTTTCAAACTCAGCCCCATACCCAACCTTGTTGAAATCCGATCCAATCAACAAAACAAAATTTTCCCCTTAAAAAAGAAGAAAATACAATAATTTTCGTAAAATGAAAACACAGAGAAAATATACCTCTTTGAAGAGGAAAACATGATGGTTTCCTCCAGAGGATGAGCCAAAGGAATAGACTTCAAGAGTACAGGGTGGTGCATTTTGCTAATGTGAATGTGTGGACTTGGAGAGGGAGAAGATATATGAACACAAGGCAGAAAGAAAGAGAGAAAACCTGTCTATTTTAGCAGTGAGTACTTTACTGTGGTACCAAGTTAACAGTCGGGCGAGTACCAAAATGCTCTGCCCAGAATTTCAACAAATATTCCTTTCTCGTGTTCCCATTGTGAGTTCCAGGAAATGGAAAGAAAATGTAATGAAACATGTTTCTTTTAAGTGGCATGTAGCTGGCCTCTATGAGGATCTTGTTTTCTGGCATCATTTTAATTAGGGAAGGCGAGAAAGTTTCCAGTGTCCCCCGCCCCCCCGTCCTTCTCTGTGTCTAAGTGAGGGTTTCACAGAGAACTGGCAACCAACACAATTTTGACAGAGTGAACTTCTTTCTCTCATAAGCATTCCTCCAGTCCCCAGATAATAACCCTCATTCCTCCCACATTAACTAACACACACAACTTTCTTCCTCCCACCCTCCCCCAACCCACACTTCTCTCCAAAACGTATAACATAATTGTGAAGGCTAATTATCAAATAATGCTTAAGCCTTTGGGAGCAAGATAGAGGGTTCTAGAAATGTTTTAAAAAGTCCCCAGGCTGCAATAGAAACGTGATTAACTGAAACAAAAATGCCTGGTGAAAAGTTTCAGAACTAAAATCAGTTTAAAAAATTTTCATATACATGTATTATACACATATATGTATAATATTGTAATATGTATTATATTATATTGTATATAGTATGTGTGTGTATATATGAATGTATGTGTGTGTATAGACATGTAGATATAATGTATCAGTTTGTTAATGGGTCACAGAGAATCTCTGACATTCTAGGGCAAGTCCCTTAAAGAGAGAAATAGTGTAAAGTTGATCCATCCTTTTCCTGATACTGGGATATCCACCCAGTGGGTAGATAGATAGATTTCTGCACACTCCCTCCCTCCCCCGAGAGAGGACCTCTCAGCTGGCTCTGGAGGAAGGGAGGAGACGTCTGCCTCTAGTAAGAGTAAAGGAGAGAGCAATTCCAGGCAATATAATTCTCTTCCTGACCCCAACATGAGCCGATATAGCCTGACAGATGTAGTCTTTATCATAGAATAAAACAGGCTCACAGCAGTGTGCCACACACATGAATGTCACATTTTATGAATTGTCATATTGCCACACTACACGCTGCAGTAAGCAGAGCTGGGTGGACCAGGAGGTTGTGAGAGAACAACTGGGCCTCCTGCCTCCCATTCCCCCTCCACTCCAGGCACGGGCATTGGTTTTCTGTCTACATCCTCAGAGAGGAAGAAACAGTGGGTGGATGCAACTGTGTAGGGGCCAAGTCCCCAGCTGTGATGTGTGAAGAAGTTAAAAATAGCACCCCAGCTGGTCCAATTTCAACTGTCCTGGGACCCTGGGCAGTTACAGAGCAGAAGGGGTAGAAGGAGAGGAAGGATTCAGAGAAAGCGGGCATAATAACTATGCATGACCTATCATGCAAAGAGCTGCAGGATGAAAAAAGAAAAAGGCTCCTCCCTCTTCCATTAATAGAAATCAGGCCTAGAGTGCTGATTCTGTGCATGGTAAGACCTGTGACAGGAAGGAGAGATCATCCATGGACCCTGGGTCAGGAAAACAAGGAAGGTCCACTCTAAATCTCAATCCACAGATGAGCATTCCATGAGAATCACCTCCTGACCCAACACCGTAGACATTATCAATGATCTCCTGGGACTCACTTTCTCATGGAAGAGCAAGTGTGACTTGTCATCTTTACCTCGTGCCCCACTGAGACTTCCTGCCTTACGCATGGGACTCAGGCATGGTTGGGGAGTCTGAGCAAGAGAATATCAGAATTTATTGGAGATCTCTCCCTCCAGATTACCAAGCTAGACCTGGGTCAGTTGTAGTGGAGTCTAAAGACACCTTTTAATTTGCACTCTTTCCTGTGATGTCATGTCATGCCATCCAAATAAAATACAGTTACTACCAGGGTGTAAGGCAGTATTCCAGAGTTCTTACAGCCATGGAAGAATCATGGCCCATCTTCCCAGACCAATTTTTCTTTTGTTGCAGGAAATTAGGCTAGGGAGATTATTCTTCTTATTAGGAAGCAAGCATATGTGTAAAGTACCCTACAAAATTCAAACACCTTTAAGGTAAAATGTTAGTCTTCAAAGAAACCTCAGGCTTCCAGGAGACTGTTTTGAGCTTCAACTCAATCACCAACATGGAAATGAGTTTACTTCCCTCTGTTATTAGGGATTCTTTGGTATAAAAAGATTATGCATATGCTGGGCTCAATAGTGGCTGTCCAAATATATCCATGTCTAAATCCCCAATACCTGTGAATCTTACATTATATGGCAAAACTAACTTTGCAGATGTGATTAACTGAAGGATTATGAGATAGGGAGAACATCCTGGATTACCTAGGTGGACTCCATATGTAATCGAAAGTGTCCTTATAAGAAGAATGCAAAGGAAGATTTGGCTGCGGAGAGAAAGCAATCTGATGAGGCAGAGATTGGAGTGATATAGTTTGATGATGGAAAGAAAGGGCCACAAGCAAAGAAACACTGAGTGCCACCTAAAGCTAAAAAGGGCAAGGAAGCAAATTCCACCCATAGCCTCAGAAGGAACCCTGCCAGCACTTGATCTTAACCCATTTTGGACTTTTTACCTCCAGAACGTTAAGAGAATAAATCTGTATTGTTTAAGCCACTAAATTTGCAATTCAGAAACAAAAGTCCAGGTCATGTGGGTCAGCAACTTCACACTAGTGTAATGAGTGATTTTTCTTTGAATGACACAGAACACAGGATGTTGGAGATAATTATTTTATCCTTTCTCCATTAAAAATTATCCTATTAAGCCATAAACCGTTTTTGCTCAGACTGGCTTCCATGCATTTGCTCATATCACTCCCCCCTGCCTCAATCATTGCTATTTTAGATTCTATAGTGAAACAAATAAATGAAATCTCCTTAAATTTATATGCTTGAAAAAGTGAAGTTTTCTGTGTCAAATGGGTCTAGTAATTAGAAAAACAAAGAAAGGATTTCTAACTCCATAAAAGTTGAAGGATTCACCTCCAGTACCAATCTCAGCTCTTTAGACCGTATGATCTGAGTGACAATGAAGGTCTCAGGACACCAAACTGTCTTTTCTACTGGCCGACTATTCTACTGGAAATACACACTGTTTTTTGGGGATTACAGCTCAGATTCTCCAATGTCCCCCCAATACAAAGAAAATAACACAAAAGGCCATGGTCAGCCATTACCCCCAAATCAGTCTAGAAATAAGCCCACTTGCCCAGACCTCTTATGAATTATGATGAAATCCAAACAATTGGAATTTACATTAAAAAGAGTTAACTGGAAGATAGGTAAAGAGGATCCAATATACAACTATTAGGAGAACCTGAAAAAGTAACCAAGGGAAGAGAAAAATCTGACGACAAAGAAAATAACAAAAATTGTAATACAATAAAGTTTTCCTAATATAAAAAATGATTTGAACTATATGTTGAAAAAACATACCATGTACCTGAGAATACTGACCCAGAATGACAAAAACCAAGACATATTCCAGAAAAAAAAATACCGTATTTAAAAGAAAAGGAGAAAAAAATTAGATAGCTAGGCAAAAAGGAGCATATAACTTACAAGGGAAATCAAATTAAATTATCCTCAGATTTTTTTTTGACAGCAAAGCTTTTTGCCAGAAGAAATTAGAGTAATGTATTTAAGATATTCAAGGAAAGAAAATGTGAACTAAGGATTTTTTATCCAGGAATTCACAAACTGCTAATAACATGTTAAGACTCAGAGAATATTATTCCCATGAGCCCTTCCTAAGGAGTCTACTAAAGAACAAGTTTCAGACAAGTATTGCTGGTGAATATTAGATATATAGTTACTTGTAGATAAAAGAATAAATGAGGGTTAAAAGGTAGAGACTCTAGTACATGATCCAAAGTGCAAATATACTACAACTATTAAAAAATGGGGAGATGATCAGCATATGCAAAAAAAAACCCATTTTATCTGCTTTCAGTAACAATAATGACAGTCATAGTATGAGTATTACTATTCTGAGAATGTTGTACATGTAAAGTACAAAAAAGCAAATGCTAATTATGGGATATTCTAATTCTACCATCCCCCATGCCTTAAAGGATTTTCTGCTGAAAGAAAGGAACTACTCTGATAATAGAAGATGTTAAGTAACCATTCTGTAGATATGAATCTGAATTAGAAATATCAATATGAACTCATGGGGTATTTGTTTATTCTGGCTCTTTCCATTAAAAGGACTTAAAAACAAAAGTCAACCGAATAGCATTCAGATTTGATCTCCAAATGACACATCCCATTGAACTAAACTAGGATTTCTTGGAGAAATGGCTAATTCCAGGTCTGAGGCAGGAAATGTTTATGATGAGTTTGGTACATCTTGACATGCAGTTAGAAGGAAGCTGTCAAAGTCTACTAAGGTCGTGTCAGGAGAACTCAGGAAGCACCTTGAAGAGTTTTCCACTGGCTAAAGATCTGAGCTTTACGAAAGATTAAAACTCATCAAATATAAGTATAAACAAATTTGAGAGTTTATGACATATATTTTAAAAATAGTAATTGGTCACCTTCTGAGGAAACAATGATCCAATTGTCATCTTAAAAACTGGGTAAAAGAAGAAAATAATCAAACCTTATCCTATATGAATTGTAGTACTGGGTAACAGAAGAGTAGATGAGGGGAAGTGTCTCTTGATAAAATCATCCCAGCTGATAATTAAAAGGAAATATAGAATTAAAATATTACTATTTTTAAATCCCAGTGAATTAAAGATTGTAGACATTGAGCATCTGCTTCAACCAATATTAAATATTGAAACATAAGCCAGACACAAGACATAACACCACTTAACCTCGTTAAAGGAATCAGACTTGTGTCAGGTCAAGCCTCTAGATTCAGCTCCCAATTTGCAGGAAATTCAGAAGACAGAGGAACACATTGAACTGTACCATGACTGAACAGTCAGCAAATCTGACTATAGGAAACTTGACAGGCCAAATGACCCAAATTCATTACCAGATAAAGAAAAGAAAGAGAGGGAGGGAGGAGACCACAGATCAAAAGAGACCTAAAGGGCATATCAAGTTAAAAAACATATGGCCAAGACTAAACTATGGGGTTTAGGGGTGCACAGTTGGGTGATGAAACCATAAATAAGTGCAAAGAAGTGGTTATTATAAAGGTCAAGACGGTGACCTTCGGGAGGTAGAAAGGGATTGTGTTAGGGTGAGGCTTGTGGAGGGGTTATAGGGCTGGCTGGCAATTCTGTTTCTTGATTTTGGTGGTAGTTATAAGGGTGTTCAACGTATAATAATTCACTAAGCCACACATTTGTTTGGTTTGGTTTTCTGTGTCTGTGTTTAATTTTACAAGAAAAATATTTGTTTAAAAAAGGAATTAACTGTAGTGGTTATTTGTATTCTTTCTCTCTGGGTTAACTATTTGGTCATGATGAATTAAGAAGCTCTCCCCAAAGCAAGGACTCCTTTGATTTCTGAAGGAACTAGGACATAATAACTAGTGTCCAGCTATGATCATTGAATTAAGCACTTAGGAGAGCTCATTAAACTCGTGTTGCATGAAATCAGTGAATCAGTGAGTCAACAGATAATGCAAACACCCCATACTCAAAGTCAATCTGCAGACTTCTACTAGATGCCTCTCCCTGATGAGAAAAATGTTTCGGAGCTCTTTATTACCTATAGGAAATACATATGCTCCCCCGCTTCATATTCCAACCTCTTTTCCAGAAATCAGTCTCAAACAACCTTTCTAATCTTAATACAGCTACTTTCTCAAATGCTCTACTCCTGCCAAACAGGTCTACTTTTAGAATTCTATCTCTTAACTTTTCCCATTTCCCCGGCCTTCTCTGGTAGCTTTTCCCTTTCTTTCTACTCACACAAACTCTACTCATCCTTCAAGGCCTGGCTCTATTCCCATATCTTCTCTAAAGTCAGTCCTTATTACTCTGCCCCATTGTGCTGCTTCTTTCTTTTGAGCCTCAACAATGTCTATTATTGCTCTTGAACACTTAGCCCTTGCTTGCAAGTATTATGAGAGAACTATTTTTTTTTTACTTGTTTTGAGCCTGCAAACACACTCTATATTCCTTACATCTGGAACTGTGACTCCCACTTTTTAAAATTATTAAACAAAGCCTACCACCATATTTTGTGCATCTCCACTCAGTATTTGCCAATTGACTGGTAAGGTGGGTGGGTGGATGAATAGATGAATATCAAGTTATCAGACATTTGAGAGCATCCAGTGGGTACTGACAGACATAAGACAGATAAGTTTATATATTCAATAGGGATAGAATTATGGGGTCTACTTGACTGCAAGGGGTCTCTCTGGTCAACTACAGGCAGTTACAGATGTGGAGTACTTGGAGACTGAGACGCTAAAATGAAAAGAGGACACTGAGCATAAATGGAGAAAGGTACTAATAAAGTTTCTTTCACTCCCGGCTTTACCCACATCTAGACCTATCTATGGCAGGTGATGCACTTAAATACTGAAACTTGCAGCAAAAATTTCAAGAGTCCCACTCCATATACTTTTTTAAAAAATTCTTTACAAAATCACTTATGGCAAGTTTGGGAGTGAACAGGACTATGGATTGGGTTGAGCAAGAGCTCTTTTTGGCCTAAAATCTAGGTATGAATGATTACCATGGAAAAATTAGAGGCCCAATCCTTCATTTATGATGGTTACTTCTGCATAAAAAAGAAAGGTAAGGTCCCTGAAATGTGTCAGCTGTCCCAGAGAACTCTGAGCTGTGAAAAAAATCCTTGTCCTGGTCAGAACGCTAGGTAGTTGAGTGGCAGAGTACCTGGGGCCTGCTCCTTCTAGTTCCCTCCCTCCAGCTAACCACAGACCCTGCCCTGCTTTCGGAGGAATGGCTCTAGGGAGAAATCTTCTTCAAGGACACACAGATTGGAAGAAATAGATGAACTGGAGTCTGTGAGCTAGGATGTAAGCAAATAAAAATAAACAGAATTAGAGGTGGAAAGAATGGAAACCTCCAGAGCCAACAAACTTCTTTGCCCTCATGCTTAGGCCTTCTCCCTTCAAGAAAACCAGGAAAGAAGAGAAGGGTTCTAACATGGATTGAATGCCTCCCATGTAATTAGAGCTATTCTAGCTGCTTTCAAACATGCAGTTTTATTTAATCCTCCCCCTTGACTTGCATGTCATCCTTGCACAAGGCCCGTGCTAATCTCCTCTATATCATTCCAATTTTACTACATGTGCTGCCAAAGGGAGCACCCCCTCAACTTCAAGGAAAGTGTTCCCTCCCTGTTTTACTGAAAATGCAAACCAAGATTCCAAGAGATCAAGAGACTTGGCCAAGGCCACACATTTAGAAAGTATAAAAACCTGGATTCAAAATGTTTGTTTTCCTCCAAACCCTGACCACTATACCCCTAGTAGAAACAGAATCAGAGCATGCTTTAACTGAAAGATGGTCTCACCATCATCTCCGTTTCATAGATAAAGAAACTAAGGCCAAAAAGCAGAAGCAACTTGCCCAGGTCCCATGGTCAACTTGTAATAGGTTCTCAGCTGTAGCCCAGGCCTTCTGATTTCCAAGTAGGAGCTCTCATTACTTGTATCCTTCAAGGTCCTATAAGAATGGTACACGCTCAAAGGCGGGCATTAGAAGAGAGCTTAATGAAGGGACTGTGAAACACAAGGACACTTTTAAAGGAAGCCAACAAAGGAGGGTGAAGCAATCCAAGTGTAGCAGCTGTAAGGGTACCATGGATATCCCTGTGTCTGAACAGACAAGGCCAGTGCCCTGAACTCACTCTGACCTTTGGTAGAGAAAGGCACTGCCAGCCTGCAACCTGGCAAGGAGGGAATCTAGGCCGTAAGGCTCTGCCCTGTCTCTCTCTTCTAGCCTACTTGTGTCCTATTGGGACTTCCCATAAGCTATACTCTACAGGAAGCCAGAAGATGAGGGGTTTCTAAAATGCAGCTTCCAGGGCTCAGAGCAAGATGGAAAAAAAAAAAAAATGGAGAAAATGGACTGGGAGGGGCAAATGGAGACTTCTGAATACACTACTAAACAGGGATGCTTCTCTGAACCTGTCTTGGGGCGAGTCCTGCCTCAGCAGGTAAAAACAATAACTCTGTCTCCCATGCTAGGCAATGTGGGGCCAAGACGGCTTGGCATGGGGGAAAAAAGGGCAGCTCCCAGCACCGCGCTGGATTCCTCCTCCCACCGTGGGAGCATTATCCTAGTCTCCTCCACGTGTCTCTGATAAAAGGGGACAGAAGCCCTGTTCTAATCACCTCAGGATCAAAGCCATTGCTTTGGGACTCTTCTGCTTTGGTATGAAGGTCACTACTAGTGTTCAAACAGGAAATTGCTGGTGTTTCAAATGAGCTTTTGTGGGTATTTGAAAATTAAAAACAGGAGGGGGGTAGGGAGGGACTGTATGTGTACAAAACCATATCTGTTATTTACCAGTTCTTGGAAATCAATGCCACTTTTCAAATAAAGACAATCCCTAAGTGAAGGTGGCTCAGGCATCCTGGTAAAGCACATCCCTCTTATCAATGCCCCTGAGCACACGCACCCTGGCTTTGGCCCTACATCTCTCCCCCAGCATGGGTATGCCCCATCAGGCCCCTCCAACCCAGCCCCCCATTCCTGCCTGAAGTTTCAGCTTCAACTTCTACTGAGCCCCCGTCCTCTCCCTGACTTGGTCATATTTCCTATTTAGTTTAAATCAACAGTCTGATTTTATCAACAATAATGCTTTATGGAGGTTTATTTCTTCAAACAGACTGTGCTCCTCTTCGCTATGAAGTTAATTTTATGTTCTTTGTTCACTTTCCTAATCTGCAAATTACATCCTCCTGTTCCCTGATTACTTACTATTGGAAAAACAGCCCCTTTTTGCTTCCAGTTTGAATATTCTCTGCCTTATCATGATGACCCTAATCTTTCTCTCCTGACTGGCCTCTCAAGGCAGCCGTGAGTAACAGGGAGGGCACGGCTTGTCCATCAGCACAGACCCCAGCCTGAGCTGGCCAGGGCTGCGTGCCTCCCTCTTCCGTGGGCTCCCCCCACCCCCGCCACCGCCCCAATCATTTTTTCTCAAACAGAGTGTGGGAAGAGGCTCGGCTGCAGCAGGAAGGATTAGAAATTCTGGGATCCACTCCATGCTCTCAGAAAGTCCTAGTGGGAAGACGGAGAACTTCCGACACTCAGAGAAACAAGGACAAACGCTTTGGAGGCTGACACTCGGCCGATGCCGCATGAAAAATGACCTGACTCTTTTGTTGGAAGCGCCTGGAGGGGGAGGGGCTGCAAAAGGAAGAAAGATCACTGGGAATGGTGAAGGGAAAAATAGAACCAGGTCTTACATGATCAGGATTTTTAAAGAGGATGGGGAAGAAATGGCCCTGCTGTCAGAAATGTCAAAGAGAATTAAGCATGTTCCACATAGAGGGAAGGGAGGAAGGGAAATGAGGAAGGACAGAGAAACTGACAAAAAATAAGAGTTGGAAGGGATCTGAGCAAACCTCACGCTTTAAGGAGAACACCAGGGTCCCAAGACCAGACCCTAAGTTCCAATGACAGCAAAAGAGTCATAATAGTGATGGTAATAATTACAAGTGAGATTTGTTTACTGTTATTTACCAAACCAACCCACCATCTTACTGTTGTTTCAGCATATGCCGTGTTCAATTCTATCCCTGGGCCTCTATGTTCTCAATAATAGAAAAAACTAGTACTTCTTGTAGGTTTTAATACTTTAGTCCCAATGCTCTAATTCTTCTGAGGACATTGCACTCTGTCTAAAACCCCTCCAGGCTTCCCAATTTGGGAGCAGAGTCTTCTTCTGATCCCTAAGCCGAACAGAGTTGTGGTAACTCTATAAAGAGCCAGATAGTAAATATTTTGGGCTTTGCAGACCACATATGGTCTTTGTCACAGGTTCTTCTTTGTTTTCATTTTTGTTTTTTACAGTCTTTTAAAAACATAAAAAAAAAAAATCATTCTTAGCTTGAGAGCTCCCCCTGACCTTGTTCTAGGGCCACAAACCTTGGAGTCATGTTTAAAATGTCCCTTTCCCACCACCTGTCCATCATAAAGATCTTTAGGTTTGGGCTGCCTCTCAAATACCCTACACATTTTTTTCAGTTCCCCCAATCCCTAGTCCAGTTTCTTACTATCTCATACATCCTTTGGTCACCAAAATGGTCTCCTCTATTTCCCAAAGCAGCACACATGTCACTGCTGGATCTATCTTCACAAACAATCATTCCCTTGCTGAAACACCTTCAAATCTAAAGCCCTTACTCTGCATTCGAAGACTGATTCCCCCAAACACACACACACACACACACACACACACACACAGCGTTATCTGATCTTGAATAATAATACGAAGAACAGCTAGCAGTTAGTGAGCATGAATATGAGCCAGTCACTCTGCCAGCTGCACAGATCATCTCCTTTAGGTGTGTCATCAGAACCCTATGAGATCGGTGTGACTATATGAGCCCAATTGTACAGACAAGTAGCTGAGGCTAGGAGAGACTAAAGCATGTACGCTGGTTTACACAGTAAAATGGAAAAACTAGGAGCAGAATTATGGCTGTCAGACTCCAGGGGCCCTTGCCTTAACATCCATCCTGCATTGCCTTTAACATGTCTCCCACTCTGCCCTCCCAGAGCCAGCCCCACCAAGAAACATCCTCAAAGGAACCATTGATTCAGAAGACAGCAAGCAGGTCACCAGTGTGATACACATTTCAACTCTTAGCCCCCAAAGCAAAGCAGTTGCCCTGGAAGAGAAGCTGGTGCCTCTGAACTTAGAGCACCATAAATCGAGCAGGAATGACTCTGGGTAGAGACAGCAGGTTCCATCGGATGTCCCCAATAGCAGGCAGCCAGCCGCCAAGCAGGCAGCTCAGAGCAGCTGCATTTCAAAGCAGCAGACCAGGGCAAGCTACTAACATGTGGACCAACCACTCCACAATTTGCTTAAAAGCCACACTGTGTTTCCTGGACAATGGCCGCAGGCCAAAACACACACATTCCAGTTTTTATGACTATAAGGTAAGCATTCTTTTAATGGTTCCTTCCCTGTTCCCTCACTCTCACTTGTGCTATGTTTTGCTTGTTCCGCGTCCTCGCTGCTCTGCTCTCTGCCTCCCTTGCTTCCACCCTCCTGCTTCAAAGCTTCCTTGCCACTGTCTCCTGCCTTGCTTTTCTGCAATGTCCCCATCGCAGTGGTTTTCCCCTCCTTTCAGGCCCTTGGTCAGGTTTTCTCTAATTACTAGACTTCCTCTGTTTTCCTGTTTGCCTGGCACGGCCTCCTTCCCCTGCCTGTGCAGTTTCCCGGCTTTAGCACAGACTTAAAAGCTCCACTCCAGCTTCCTTGTCTTGCCCTGTCCCCCCATCGGTCCATCCTCTCTCCTCCACCACGGCTCCTCTATGTGGCCCTTCCTTTCTTTATGGACACCTGGTCCCTCCTGTCCATCTTGCTTCTCCCCACCCCCTTCACCCTTCACCTCTGGTCTTTGTTCCCTTGTCTCCTGTCTTTCCTCAGCCCTCCCCTCCCTCCTCTTGGGTTCCCTCTGGTTTCCATCCCCCCCTTATCTTTGTTTTCCTTCCTTCTGGCTGCTGATAGAGTGGGAGTAGTTGCAGGCTGTGGCGCTGATTTCACATGCAGACCCGGATGGAGCCAGCCTGTCAGTCTCACACTAACACTGCCCGGGGAAAGGGAGCCTCAGTCCCCACGTGCAGTTTGCCCCCGCAGACTGGAGCTGAGGGAGGCTTCAGAATGAAGAAAGCCACCAGGAATCTAAGGGGTCCAGCATGGTGAGCAGAATGAAAAAAGGACTGTTTTTTTCCAACTGATCTCATTTAAGCCAAGGTCAAAGACCAGGGCTGGGACGTGTCATTTGTAAGTTGCAGCCTTGGGGCAGAACCTCGGTGACCATCCCTGCCCTCCTCACAATGATCGCGTGTGCGTGCACACACTTCTTACCCACTTTTGTTAGGAGCACAAGGCCCTGTGATTTTTCAGATGGAGTGTGTCAAACATCCACACTGCAAAATAAGAACTGTAAAGGAAACCAGAACCACCAGAAAAGGAGATCTTGCTTGGGGGCGGGGGGGGGGGG